>BQNB010055123.1:0-39247 GCA_026074375.1 Tanacetum coccineum
GAAAAGCCTATGTGCCAAGTAAATGGTTAAGGGTATAAAAGAACCCTCTCCATGTGTAGAGAGTGTGTTGGTTGCATTTTCTCACACTTGTAACTCACCTTTCTCTCTCTAATCTAACTTTCCTAGTTCCTTTTCTTCTTTCTTTCTTTCTGGCTCTTGCTTATTGTTGTTGTGAAAGGATTTTTATAAGACTAACATGTGGTATCACTCGCCAAGGGGTGTTTAGTGTTCGATTCTTGTGGTTTTATAAGCTTTTTTGTGGCTTATTTTGTTCATAAGCTCACGTCTCGTTTTCTTGAGGACTTATTCAATTGTTTTGCTTATATCCTTTTTGCTATACTAGTTCAAAAGTGACTTGTCTAGTCATTCAATGTCTTAGATAATCTCACCGATTTTTTTTATAAGCTTATTACACTCGGCTTTTTTTTCTTTTCCTTCTCGAAGTGGTATTTTTGGTTCGGACTAGAAGAGTCCAAAGTGTCATGTTCTTTTTTGTTTGTTCTTCAAACTAGGCTCTTAGTTTTCTTCACTTTTGTTGCAAATTTTTGAGCTTATTTCGAGCTTATTCAAGTTTTTTTACAAGCTTATTTCGGCTTATTTGTGGTTTATCTTATCCTAATTGTGGTCCCAAACCGGTTAAGCCAAGGGAACAAAGTTCCACCTTTTTGCTTCACAAAGAATATGACAACTTGTTTGTTTGTGTTTATGGTCCTTCACCCGAAAGTGACTGCAAGCGAAATATGTAAGATAGGTCAAGCGAAATATGCAGGTGTAATTTCAAGCGAAATATGTACGTTTGATATCCAAGCGAAACATGCAGGTTTAATTTAAAGCGAAATATGTTTTAAACTCTCAAGCGAAATATGTTCAACATCAAGCGAAATATGCAGGATTGCGTTCAAGCGAAATATGTATAAAATGAGAAGCGAAATATGTTGACTGTTTAAGCGAAATATGCAAGGTTAACTGCCAAGCGAAATATGCATTTTCAAGTCAAGCGAAATATGCAGGATTTTGTTCAAGCGAAATATGTAAAGAAACTGAAGCGAAATATGCAGTTTTGATTTTTCAAGCGAAACAAGTATTCATTTTTCAAGCGAAACATGCAATCCAGCAAGCGAAATATGTCAATTTTAATTTCACGGTTTTTCTATTGATTTTGTAAAATCCCGACAAGTAAACTTTTTCCTTCTCGGTTTTAATCATAGAGTTGTAAAATCCCGTGGAGTTAATTGCATTCTCTCTCACCACAATACAATCAACACTTCATAACACTTAAGATCCGATATCCATTCACAACTTCATCAAAATGTCAAATACCAATTTGCGAACTCAATCATCAAGTGTTCTTCAGAATCACACCGTTTCTTCGTGTTCAACTTCTAAAGTTCAAGAGAAGACACAACTTTCAAGAATTAAATGCATGAACAGTCTTCGAGCAATTCAGTCACAACTTAAGTTTCTCATAGAAACTTTACAAGATTTTGGTAACATGCCTATCTTCAAGAGAACATTCTCTCAAGACTTGGATTTACTAGAAAATCATCTTACCAAAGAAATAATTTCTCAGACTGATTGCAAGACTACTTTGACAAAACTCAGAACAACGTTTGAAAATGCTTTCAGTTCAGAAATCAAAGCGCGTATGCAGAATTATACAAGATATGATGCTCAATCATTTTACGATGCAATGATCTTTAACATGGATTCCCTCGGGAAATACATGCTTGAGTTAATTCTTCATCAACAACGAACTCTACATTTGTTGAAACAAAAGACGTTGATGCAAACACAAGAAGATCATTCAAAACCAATTTCTACATTGAATGTTGATTCATTGAAAGTTGATTTAGTTGTCATACGAAAAACTTGTTCTGAGAAAGAAGACAGTAATTCAGAGACTGCATCCAGCAAATCAGTAAAGGAATGCAGCTTGAATTCTGAAACAAAAGATGTGCATGCAATCAAATATAAGATGTCAAAAGCAAAAGAAAGATGCATGGCATATTTTCGATCTCTTCATTCACACCTTCAAGTTCTTTCAAAAGGAGACTCAAAAGGCACTCGCATCGAACATGGATTCAAACAGGAATTCATGTCACTCTTTGGTCAAGATTTTGATACTTTCACAAGAACAATGCTCCTCAACGCAGATCAACTACAAAAGCAACTTGACAAAGATGAATTTCAAGAAGATGGATCTATGACAACCTTTTGGGTGGTAAACAACCAGTTCTAAAAGTTCATCGATTCAAAGTTTACATTGGATTATGACAGTCTAATGACATATACGTACTTTGTTGAATACACTAGAATTGAGGTTTAACACTTCAGAGATACACTACTCCAACACCTGGGTAATGTTAAGAAGTCCATTGCTGAAAGAACACGTCATCAAAGACAGTATGAAAGAAGGGTGAATAAAAGACAGATGCAGACTCAAGAGAGTAAGATTGATACGGGTAAAGCATTAGATACTGATTTGGTTGACATAGAAAGCATTAGGCTAGACTCAACAGTGCAAGATGACAACAGCAGGCCAGGAAATGATGCTAATAATGCAGATATTAGACCCATATATGACAAAGAGCCAATGGTTGAGGTACAATTGACTGCTGAATGTAATATCTTTACTATCGAACAACAGCATACTGAGCAATCTAAAATCATTAACGAAGGTAGGGTTGACCAGTATCCTGAAAAATGGCAAGTTAAAAGTCCTATGCTTGATTCATTACCTGATAACCAAACAACTGAATACTCTGAGCTGTATAAAACTCAACCTATAACAGATTTAAGCAATCAAATAAACCAGAATTATAAGCTACTATATTATGCTAATATTTTCGGTATTTTTGACTGTTTTAAAACAAATAAGAGTAAACTAAGAATTTAAACTATCAATTAAACATCATAAGCACATAACAACTATAATAAGCATTATTAAACTAAACTAAGCAATAATAAGCAATAATAAGCAGTTTTATAGCGTAGTAATTAGAGCTATGAAATTCATAAATTAAGCTATAAAAAGAAATTTGAGACTTACAATAGCCTTTGCTCCTAGAAATAAGGCTTATCAATTGCTCTTGTGAGCTATCAAACAAGCTCTAGCTTATCAGCGATAAGCCAGTGTGTCCTGGAAGTCCTTTACTATTACCTGACTTCATAGCACATTAATAAGCTGTGTAAGATTGTAGTGGATTTGAGTTTATGACTTAAGCTCGTAGTGTGAAGCTTGTGTGAAGAGCTTGTAATGAGATGTGTACGCTTGATTATGTTGATGGTTTAGAGAAAGATTGATTAAAAACTATTTGATCAATTTATGAGCTTTATTAAACCAAATTGCTTATTATAAGTATAGTAGGATTCAACTCTAGATTTAAAAAGTGAGGAGAACTAAAATTTTATTATGAAAACATAATTACAAGGCTTTTTAATGAAGATTACAATAGACTTAAATGATCTATAAGCGATAAATTAAAATAAGCCTAATAATATTTTTACACTACTCCTAGTTTTATCTTTTGTGAGTGAGGATTGACACTTTATTTATTAGTAGGAGAAAGAAGCTTCTAGGACCCGTTAAACTCCCAGTAGCTTGATCCAACTTTCCTTCTCCCTAATACATTGGAGGCCTCCTTCTTAGCAATAGGATCAATTTTGTAATGCAGACGGATTGCCTGCGTGGCTTATCGTGTGTCAAAGGCTTTGTGCCTTCTTTTTGTTTCAAGTGATTTAGTACAAAATTGCCCTTTGGGTTGTGGTGTTGTTTGAAATCTTCGTGTCCTCACCTTGTTGTCAGTATCTTGGTCATTGAGAGCTTCTTGGTGCGTTTCCTTTTGTGAGCCGTAGGCTTGGTATCTTGGAATCTTTGGGGCCAATAGCTTAATTGAAGAGTTGATGGATTTTTTAAAATTTTAAATCAGGGTTTATTTAGGCACGAAGGGGGAATAGTATCCTTCGCTCTTTTTTTATTATCGTTTGGTGTGACCGGGGGAAATGGTGGGTTGACTTGGGCTCAGGATTAAAAAGACAATTGGGCCTGGGTAAAAGGGAAATGGGGATTTGTTATAAAGGGTTAACGACCGTTAGCCTTTTATATTAAAAGGACTAACGGTGTTAGTCATTCAAGGACCATTTTTGTTATATGTTAAACAATAGGGGCTGTTTTGGGGATTTAAGGGTTTTGTCTTCTAGTGGGTTGACCAAGGGTTGACCAAGGTTGACTTTGTTGTCCTTTGCTAGAAACTTTCCGGCTAAGTGTCCTTTCTTAGATACCGCAAAGGGTTTTATCTTCTTGTGAACTCTTTAGTTCCATATGTTCGTGTTTGTCTGTTTTGACTGTTTTCTTAGGATTTTTGAATATCCGTACCTTCACATCACAAATGATAAAATCAAGCAATATACAAGCATATTTTAGCATCAATTAATCATTTATGGGTCATTTTTTTGATATAAAAAAGTTATGTGATTTCTCACATATCGCAAAAATTCCCCTATCTGAGTGATTGGTCGTGTCCTCAGCAATATTATATGCTCTAAAAACCAAATACCCAGAAACTTCCCAAATACTAATCTTTTGAAAAGTAGCAAAGACTTTTGTGGGGAGATTTAAGAAATCACAATCTTTAAAACACCTCATTTCCTCATTTTTCAAAACTTTTTCTATATATTATTATTTTTTATATATTTTTTTTATGAAAACTACCTAGAATGTATTTCCGACTTTCGTTATTTCAGAAACTTTAGGGATCATAGACAGATGCATTTTTCGATCCGAGGATGCCCCAAAAAGGATAAATTCATCGTCCCCGACTTTTCACTCGCTCCAAACCAAGTTTAAACGAAATCACCGCTACATATCAAGTTAAGATGCTAACACCTAATCATATTGCCAATTTGTGAACTTTTTCACTCAGACAAATTTATTATGTCTTAGGTGAATGTGCTATTTTAAATCTTCAACCATGATACGTTTTGCAAAATTCTATGCTTCACGCTCCACACGAGAATAATGAGTTTGAGGCGAGAACATCCCATGTCGCGACTTTCCTCTGGGACACATTCCCAAAATCCTTGCGGCTAAGTGACCAGGCTTTTTGTCACCCCCATGAGACTCGTATCGGGTACTACGGACCTTAGGTTCAAAAACTTTAGGTTTCCGTTATATACATAGTGAATATAAAAAACTTTAAAACTAGAATAGTTAGAAGTTCAGAAAGCATATTTAGAATTTTATCAAAAATGTGATCTTTTTATTTATTAATTTTCAAATGGGTTATACTTAATATAACATTTATGCCAAATTGTAACCCTTGGACCTTTAGAAGGCTGCAACATCTGTTGTGAAGCGGCTAAGATGCAGCAAAACTTTTAGTCAGTTTGATTTTTATCCTGTTACTATGGGCTTTTTGTAGAAGCACTACCACATCGGGTTGTGAGCCGGCAAGAGGTAGTAGTATTTTATATAGCCACCCACAGTTTATATTATTTATGCATTGTGTTTTTAATTCTTCATCATATTTTTTTTATGTTTTTTATAAGAGTCTTTTTTTTGAGTAATAATTCAAGTATAAGTTTGAACTACGACTAAAGTTTGTTGTTATACACTACATAAAAATTGTTGAGTTAAGTTTAATTTCGCAAAAATAGCACGTATGATTAGTAGGTTAAGGCTTATGGGAGAAAAAGCCACAAATTACACATAATACATGAGTCTTAGTTTTCAACTAAATCCTTGTTTAGCATCCATCATACTTAACTCTCTCATTTTTCGTTCTTCGTGAAATTTCCCGAAGCGTAGCCTAAAAGTTAAGGAAAAGCTAGAGACTCATAACACGCTCCGATCGGGTCAAATTTAGTCCTTATTCTAACTGAATGAAGTTAAATGTGAAAAACACTGTATTTTATTTTTGAAATTTTTAAATTTTATCCTTTTTTTTAATATTTTTGTTTAGGAAAAACGGGGTACTGTGAGAACAACGGGTAAAAAGGTAGGTAAGATTCATATCGTAGGATATACTACCCTCATATCTATAAACTATACAATGTCATTCAATGTTTCATAATCTAAGGCTTTATAACCCCATTTTAGTACTCAAAAAGTCGAATGCATAATCCGAGCACGCCCCCCCCTTGGAGAAAGTATCACAAGAATCATCAAGCGTTTATCATGTATGCTAAAAGATAAATGTTAGTCGATAATAATTAGGAATCGGATTTCCCAACTATGGCAAGCCAAGGTTAGAAGTCGAGTGGTCTGGGACATAACACCGAACACGAAAGTCTTTCAGACATATTCTGGGTCATCTCTAAAAAGTTCAGTAGTACAAACAACAAGAAACGGGAAGAGTACAAAGCCTCCTAACAGCCACAATAGAATTAAGAAAAAAGAAAAAATGGATATGCATGGGGTGCCTCCCACGAAAGCTTGTTTTAGGGTCATCTCAAGCTTGAACCCAATCCCCGAATTCTTTTGTCCTTGGGAAAGTTGGAGCTCCAGGACAACCAATTGTGGTAAGTCCCCTCCAAAGTAGTGCTTAATTCGATGGCGGTTTCCACCTTGAGTTTGGCCGGAGTTAAGATAACTCATAGTGCCATATGAAAAGACTTGGGTAATGGTGAATGGTCCGGACCAACGGGATTTCAACTTTCCCGGGAACATTTTTAATCGAGAGTTAAAGAGGGGGACTTGATCATCGATGTTGAAAATGCGGTTTTTGATATTTGAGTCATGGATCCTCTTTGTTTTCTCTTTATAGATCAAAGAGTTCTCATAGGCATGATCACGAGTTAATTAATATCATTGAGCTGAACTTTACGGTGAATCACCCCGGTCTCAAGGTCATAGTTTGCATGCTTCAAGGCCAGTAAGTTTGTGCTCGAGCCGCGATCGTAGATGACATGCCTTTCCGTATACGAGCTTGTATGGAGTACACCCGATGGTGTTTTTGTAAGCTGAACGGAAGGGGGGCCCAAATGGGGTTCATCTAGTTTATCCGACCAAGATGACGGTTTTCGCCTATTGTCCTTTCAAGAATTCGTTTCAAAGCATGATTGGACCTCAACTTGCCCAACTTGTTTGTGGGTTGATCGGTTGGTGGAGAGACGGTGAGTAAAATAACCTTAGTATATTAAGCATGACCTTGCATAACTGGTCATTGCAAAAATGGGTTCGTGATCTCTTATTGATAGCACAGGGCACCGAAATCGGGCGAAGAGAGATTTTAAGAAATTTGCAAAAACTCGGGGCGTCAATTGTTGCGGGAGCGCTTTCGCTTCAACTAATTTTGACAAATAGTCGACCGCATCGAGTATGTATTTGTTTCCTTGGCGAAGAAGCGAACGGCCCATGAAATCGATGCCCTACACGTCAAAGATTTGCAAACTTGGTAATATTTAAGGCATTTTATTACGCTGTGAATTTTTCCTTGACTCTAGCAGAGTCGAATTTTTAACCAACTGCATGTGCATCTTTGTAAAATAGTGGGCAAGTAAAACCGGAGTCAAAGACCATTTTTGGCGGAAAATTTGCACGCCATGATGTCCCGATGGGTCCATCGTGGCAAGCTGTGGAGGAAGTCAGAACAGCTTATTGGCTGCTACACTCCACAGGATTATTTGATCCGACATATTTTAAACAGATAGGGGACGTCCCAAAAGTAGTGTTTAACATTTTGAAAAACGTGTTCTTTTGTGGGACGACATCCTTTAACATGAAATTTTACCTCGGTGGTAATTGCTATCGGCAAAACACGGGGTACTTAGTCACCACGAAAAGCACATTTTAGTGTCTCAAAAAGGGAAAACTTTTCGTTTACCTCCTTTGGGATCGAGCACATTTTCATATGGATTTTTATTATGGAAAGATGATCGGTGCAGATTCCTCCTTCCCTTGTCTCCCTTTTCTTTTTCTTTTTTCTTTTTTCGGCTCCTTTTGTGTCAATTACTTTGAATGTGAACTCTTGAAGGAGGAGAACCCACCGGAGCAATCTCGCCTTGGAATCTTTTTTAGCAAAGAGATATTTTAGGGCAGAGTGATCCGTATACACTATGCTTTTGTTCAAGATGAGGTAAGATCGGAATTTTTCGAAGGCATACACCACGGCTAACATTTCTTTCTCTGTTGTAGTGTAAATTGCGATTCTCCGCACTTATTAATTGTTTTTCTAGCATAGTTTTTTGCCTAATCTGTTTTTCTCGACGTACACCAAAGATTGCACCTATGGCAAAGTCGCTTGCATCGCACATAAGCTCAAAGGGCAAATCCCAGTCTGAGGGCAATCAAGATTGGAGCTTCGGTAAGTTTTTTTCTTAACGTTTGGAAAAGCTCTTGATATACATTCATTAGAGATGTTTGAACAGAGTATTCTTCTCAAGAAGATGAGTCATTGGTCGGGAAATTTTGGAAAAATCCTTAATGAACCGTTGGTAGAAACCGGCATGACCGAGAAAACTTCGAACACCCTTAACGGTGGTAGGATGAGGTAACTTAGAAATCACATCGATTTTGGCTTTATCAACCTCAATTCCTTTTTTGGAAATCTTATGGCCAAGGAGTAATGTCCTTCCTTAACATAAATGACTTTTTCCAATTTTAGATCAAAGATTGGTGTCTTCACACCTTTGAAGCATCTTGTCTACACGAAAGAGGCAATTTTCGAATGAATTCCAAAGACCGAAAAGTCGTCCATGAAGACTTCCATCGTTTTTTCGATCATATCTTAAAAGATTAGCATTCCTACTCTTTGGAACATGTCCCGGTGCATTGCATAAGCCAAAAAGGCATGCGACGGTAAGGCGAACATTCCTAGGGACACATGATGTTGTTCTTTTCTTGATACATGAGGGTTTGATGGGTATTTGAAAGTAACCGCGAAAATCCATCAAGAAAACAATAGTAGTCATTTCCCGCTAATCTTTTAAGCATTTGATCCATAAACGTTAGTGGAAAGTGGTCTTTACGGGTGGCTTCAGTGAACTTTCGGAGAGTCATTGCATGGCAGCAGAATAGTAACCAAATCGATTCGAGATCACTTCAATTTTTCATATTTTCAACAACGGGTAAAGGACCTTTTTTTGGTACGACTAATGTTACTGGCTTACCCAAGGACTATCCGATATCGGGTAAATTAATCCTCGGCGTCAAGAAGTTTTTAACATCCTTTTGATGACATCGTGGTTCTTCAGGATTCTACCGTCTTGGTGTTGAACTGCCGGTTTGTGTCCTCTTGCCATTAGAATCTTGTGAGTACAAAATTATGGGTTAATACCCTTGATGTCAGAGAGTTTCCAAGCGATAGGATCGCTTGTGTGCTTTAAAACTTAGGGGTGCGGCTTTTCCGCGACACTCAAGTCTTTAGCATTATGTCGGGGCAATTGTGTCACCTTCCAACATGCGTATTCGAGATGAGGAGGTAAGTCATTGAGTACGATTCGGGATGTTCATCAAATTGAAGATTTCTTAGTTTAGCTTCACAAACTTTTAGTTCATTTTCATGAATTGCAGGCAAAATAGTTTCCTTGAGTTGCGAGGGGGTAATTATGGATCATCCTTTGAGAAATGATTCCACAGAAGGAAGAATCTCCCCCTACCAGGTCATATAAGAGTTTCATCAACTTCCGGTGAAGTTGGATCATCTTCAAGAGCGAGGAAAGCATTGACTTCCTCAAGAAGAAAATCACTATCCCCGAAGGGAGTGAGAGTCAGAGAAGAGGTAGAAATGACTCTTTTCCTAATTTAGACAAAGATTGGTGTCTTTGCACCTTTTGAGCATATTTTCTACACGAGAGAGGCAATTTCCGAATGAATTCCTAAAGACCAAGAAGTCGTCCATAAAGACTTCCATCATTTTTCGATCATATCATGAAAGATAGCCATCATACACCTTTGGAATGTGCCCGGTGCATTGCATAAGCCAAAAGGCATGTGACGATAGGCGAACGTTCTATAAGGACCCATGAATGTTGTCTTTTCTTGATCATGAGGGTCAATGGGAATTTGGAAGTAACCCGAGAAACCATCGAGAAAACAATAGTGTTTGTTTCTCGCTAATCTCTCGAGCATTTGATCCATAAATGGTAGTGGAAAGTGGTCTTTACGGGTGGCTTCATTTAACTTTCGGTAGTCAATGCATATACGCCATCCCGTAACGAATCAAGTAGGAATTAACTCGTTTTCATCATTTTTAACAACGGTAAAGCCACCTTTTTTAGGTACGCAATGCAAGAGGCTTACCCAAGGACTATCCGAGATTGGGTAAATTAATCCGACATCAAAAAGTTTTTCAACCTCCTTTTTGATGACATCGTGGATTTTTGGATTCACCCATCTTTGGTGTTGAACCGCCGGTTTGTAGTCCTCTTCCACAAGAATCTTGTGAGTACAAAATTCCAGGTTAATACCCTTGATGTCGGAGAGTTTCCAAGAAATGGCTCGCTTGTGTGACTTCAAAACCTTTAAGAGAGCGACTTTTTCCTCGACACTCAAGTCTTTAGCAATTATGATGGGCAACTTGTCGTCACCCTCCAAAAATGCATACTCGAGATGAGGAGGTAAGTCCTTGAGTTCGACCTCGGGAGGTTCATCAATTAAAGATTTATCATTTTTAGCTTCACAAACTTTAAGTTCTCTTTGAATTTTAGGAAAATAAGTTCCTTGAGTGGGACGGGGTAATGAGGGATCATCATTGAGAAATGCTTTAAGAAGAAGAATGTCCCCCTCCGGGTCATAATAAGAGTCATCAACTTCCGATGAAGTTGGATCATCTTCAAGAGCGAGGAAAGCGTCGACTTATCACTATCCCCAAAGGGAGTGAGGGTCGGAGAAGAGGTAGAAACGATCGGGTCATAACAAGGAGTGGGATTGCCACTCGTGATCACATCTGAGAAACCGAGAACTTCTTGAGAATACTCCTCACAAGCCATTTCAATGACGTCGATTCGGTTAACAGAATTATCATCATAATTAGAGGAGTATCTCAAAGTTTGATCAAGATTGAATGTTACGGCTTCTTTTCCAACACGAAGAGTTAATTCACCTTCGTAAACATCAATCAAAGCACGTCTAGTCTTTAAGAAGGATCTCCCGAGAATTAGGGGAACTCGGGGATCGGCATTAAAGTCTACGACTACAAAGTCGGCCGAGAATTAGAACTTTCCTACTTTTACGTCGATATCTTGGACGATACCGATCGGTTGGGTAATCGAACGATCCACAAGTTCAAGAGTCATACAAGTAGGAGTGAGCTCCAGAAGAGAAAGATTTTTCAACACTGATAATGGCGTGAGATTAATGCTAGCGCCAAGATCGGCCAAGTCTAAGCACTTAGAAATACCGAGGGTAGAAGAGCTCGAACTCACTTTGGAAACAACCAGTTTGTTACTTGAATTATGAACTTTGGATTTGCTCTCAATGATTCTTAGGCAATCCCGAGGCATTTTATCCAAAAAGTTACCACCCGCGGCGGAATTCAACGAATCTTGATCATTAGAGTTCAAAGCATTATAGAAAGTATCGAGTTGATGTAATTCTGAAAATCCATGATGTGGGCATGCCCGAAGAAGATCGTTGAATCGGTCCCATGCCTCGTAGAAAGTTTCATCAAATCGTTGTTGAAATCTCGTGATTTCATTTCGAAGATTTGTTGTTTTAGAAGGAGGGAAAAATTTGTTGATGAATTTCAAAACAAGATCATCCCATGTAAGAATCGATCGAGGGGGTTCTTTTTCAAGCCAAATCCGGGTGGCACCCTCGAGGGAAAATGGGAAAAGCATAAGCTTAACCGACGTACTCGGGACGTTTAGAAATTTCATCGTAGAAGTGATCTTGTTGAAATAACGGATGTGAGCATGAGGGACTTCTTTGTCATGTCCAAAAAATTGTTTGTTTTGAACAAGAGTAAGCAAACCATGCTTAAGCTCAAAGTTGTCCGCGGTGATCTCGGGAACAACGATGGCATCCTCGTAACCCTCGGTGGGTGCTTCGAGCAATTGAGCCATAGTACGATTATCGGCCATCGTAACTACGGGAGGAGCTTGATTTTCAATAGGTTCCACAAGATTAAATGGTTCAACAAAAGTCGGTGGGACTTGTTGTTGTTGACGGTTAGAATTACGAGATTGAGAACGAGTGCGCATGCACTAAAATGTAAAAAGAAAATTTATACTAATTTTTTTTCTTTTTTTATATATATTTTTTAGTTTTTCAACAACGTATTCACAATGTATTTTAATAACGGACAATGAGATAAGATACTTAAACCTAATAATCAACTCGCTTCTCGGTAACTCTTTAAAGAGAAAAATGCACAAAGGAGCGGAGGAGTAGGAAAGCGCGAAGCTATTAAAAATCTTTCTCCTTTAGGTTTTCTGTCAGCTTATTTGCTCATTTCTATGCTTATTATTGCTTTTCAAAAATAATTTTCAGTTTTAAAAATGCTTATTTTTAGTTTATTAAAAAAGTTGTTTAAAAGGTTTTCAAAAATAAAAACATTGGGGTGTAGGGGAAGTCAAAGGTGAGCAAGGCTCGAACCCGAGACCTCTTACACAGCACCCCAACGCTTTTACCATTGCACCAGACCAGGGCTATCTGTCCTACATCCTTTTACTTTTAATTTATACACCTTTTAACCCTTTAAGCTTTCAGCTTAGTTTAGCTTATTTCGTGCTTATTTCATTAAGCTGTTTTCTTCATTTTATTTTTCCTAGATAAAGCATTGTTTTCAAGTACTGTTTTGCACATTTACATTTAGAATTTTCCAATTTAGTTTAGTATTTTTTATTAAAACCGTTTTTAATTCATAATAAATAAAATAAAAGTCAAAAAAATATAATTCTATTTTTTAAATATTTTATTTTATCATTTAGGATTGTTAAAAATTAAATTTGCTTTCGTAGGGTTAAAATTTGATAATTTAGGTTTTCGAGTCGCGTTTTTAATTCCTGTTAACGTTTTTAATTTCGTTTTTGCTTTCGTTTTAGGTTTAAGTTGCCCTTTACTTGTTTTTCTCCGTAGAATTAGAAAACCCAATCAAAATCTTCTTGCATTCAAGCATCCAAAAGTCAAACCAAAAACGTAACCGTCAATTTCACGCCTCGTTGGGAGAACGACCCGGGTGATCACTTGCCCGGAATCATTTATATCATACCCGTGAGTTTGTTGACCTTTTTCTAAAGGGTTGACTAGGTTGACTTACGGGGATTTTATATTTGATATTTTATTAAACTATTTGATATATAATTACCCCTAAAAAGGTGAATATCATTTTGGCGCCGTTGCCGGGGAGGTGTGTTGCGACAATATCGTTACGGTTTGACGGTTAGTGACTTGAAGATCCTTCCTCATGAAGTTATTTGTTTTATTTGTGAATATATAAAATATAAAAAAATATATTCATACAAAAATATTTTTCATTTTCTTTTAGTAGTATATTTTATAAGTAAATAACAAGAATCAAAAACATAAAACATTGTCTTTAATAAAGAATAAAAAAACCACATCATTATAATGCTCTCAACTTGAGCATTATCATAATAAGTTCTCAAATCAAAGATTAAAACTTTCCTTTGTGTCACTTGTGAAGTACGGCTCACCTTTAAGAGATTAACAAACTATAAGAGGGGTATAAGGAGGGTTGTTCTGAGGAACTACGACCCGAAAGGAGAAGGTTTTTAATAGCTTCGCTCTTTCTCGCTCCTCCGCTCCTTGTCATTTTCTTTTAGTGAGCTACGTGAAAACATGTTGATTTTTGGTTTAAGTTATTCGTCTCTTTTTGTCCTTTATATAATAAAATATGTTGTTTAAAAAGCTTAAAAACCCAAAAATAATATTCTTTTTCTTCTAAACCATTTGATTCTCTTCTTAACCCTCATTATCGTTTAATTCTTTATGTCGACATTTGTCCGATGCGTAGGGTGTGGAGAACCGTTATATGGTCACCCTTGTCGATGGTGTACTTGCGAACGGTGTGGTAATGATCTTCGAGATGGATATTGCTTTCTATGCCATTCAAGGAACGGAGATTCTTTCACTTATGATTCGACTCCAAATTCTTTCGATAATCCTCCTGATTTTTCCTACCCACCTCCACAACCCCAATACGTTCCATACTCTTGTGAGTTATGTAGGAACGATGCTTATTATGGTTATGATTGTCCACCTCAAGTCCTGTTTGTCTACAATCAGGATCCGTGTTTCAATCAAAACTTTGATTATTTTCCACAAACTTCACTGAGTTTTCCATAACAATATCCTTGTTGTGAAGATTATGGGGGTCCTCACGAGACTTTTCAATGTCAACCGATGAATTATTACGAACCTAATCCGTGTTATGATTCTAATTATTCTGGTTTTGACCAAATTAAACCCCCACAGTTTCCCGTCATTCATCAACCTCCTCAAGAAACAAGTATGGAAATTTTGCTAGATAGAGAAAACCTAATGCAATCTATAGAAACCTTTTTAAAGAAGTTTGATCGTATATCTTTTAGAGAAAAGCCAAAGGTTTTATTGATAGCTTGGGATAGATTTTGTGAAATTAAGCATACTTGTGGAGATAAGCAACAACAAGAGTTGCTTCGTAAACTTCTTAAGGATGTGCAAAATGTTAAGGAGGAGTTGGCAGAAGATATTAATACTCCGAATTGGGATCGTCCTGCCTTCTACTACGATGATGATGATGATGACGATGACGAGGAAAGTTCTATTCCCTTGAGAGATATTATTATTTCTGGACTTCCTCCGTGTGTTGCAATCACACCCGTTTTATCAACCGAGGAGCCCGTTGACTCTCTCATAATGGAGGATGAGCATCTTGACACTATTCCGGCAACAGAATCGGACGAAGTAATAAAGTCTAGTGTTGAGGACCTTGTCCCAATCCCAAGTGAGTCCGAGGGTATTCCCGACAATATGTGTGATGTGCCTTTTCGTGATAATTCTCCGCCTCTTGACATTTCAAAAGATCAATTTGAGGAATTCTCCGATTCTAACGATGATTCTACTTCGATTGATGACGATTCTTTCTCTATTGACGACATCGATTATGTCGATGCATCACCTCCCCATTCTGAGCTCGTAAGCTTAGAGGAGGTGAAGGATTTTCACCCGGAAGATGGAGAGCTTGAGGACGATGTACTTCGTGAAAAGTTATCGAAAATCAATCTTCTCATTGCTAAGATCGAAGCGTTAAAAGACAATCCCACTCCATCTTCTGATTTTGTGACCAAGTCTCCCTCCACATCTCCTAACTCTTTCTTGGAGGAGACCAACATTTCTTATAATTCTTTACCCGAGTCCGAGACTTTCTGCTTTAATTTGGAAGAGAAAAGTAGTGGCAATCCCACTTCTTATACTGATTTATCTCTTCCAGATTATGAAGCATTCTTTTGTGATAGTGAACCCGATTCGGGGGATTTCACTATGGATTCTTTTGTGATCAAGTCTCCTATCCCCGTTGAGGATGGTGACTCTTTCTTGGAAAAATTTGAAACAACTCCCGAGCTTGAAACTTTTAAATTTGGTATTGAAGAAAAGAATAGTGGCAGTACCACTATTCATCCTGATATTTCTCTTCCGGATCTTGAATGTTTATATTTTAAGAGTGAGCCCGATCCGGGAGATTTGACTTCTATTATTGACCCCGGGATTCGTGAGAACGTGTCTTTTACGACAAATGTGAATTTACCATTCGAGGATGACCAATCTCCTCTCTTCGCTTATGTTGTATGGATCTTTCTTCTTTTTCTCACGTATCCTATTGCTCCTTCATATCTTATCTCCTCCGGGAATAAAGATACCATTTTTGACCCCGGCATCTCCATTTATCATTCTTTTATGTCGGGTGTATCTTATCGGAGTGGAACTTTCATGAAATTCAATGTTTATCCAAACCACATGAATGAAAGTCTGATGGAGATTTTATCTTCCACGTGCTTCCCCATGGACCAATGAATTCGGGGTCGAGTCAGGCTCTAGACTCGGTTAACAAAAACAAGCGCTTCGTGGGTGGCAACCCATGCTTATCCTAATGTAATAGTAGTAATGAATAAGTGTGTTGTGAGAGATGATCGCCTCTTCCATTTTCTATGCTTTGTGTTTTGTGTTGTATGTCCAGGATTGCCCGGATTTTGAAGCCTCTCGTGCTCGTGGTTTTGTCCTTCGTTCACTCGAGCTTCAAATCCTCAACTTCATTATAGGAATCCAATATCCTAATCTTATCGACTAACGTTTATCTTTGAGCATACTTAATAAACGGCTTTAGATTTACGTAGAGACCCTTCTTAAAACATTGAGGACAATGTTCAGTTCTAGTATGGGGGGTTTTATCAATTTGGTTTTGCCTGCAGCCGTTGTTTTTGCGTAATCCTATTTTTACCACCAAAAAATGAAAAAATTTAACAATTTTCAAAAACAAAATAAGTGTTTTATCACAATTTTGACTTTCCTGGTGGGTAGAATAAGAATAAATTTTGACTCGATCGAGCGTGTTGAGCTCTAGCTTGTTCCTTAACTTTTAGACTAAGCATTCGCGGATCTATTTATTAAAGATTTTTAATTTGCGAAGAACGAAAAATGATAGAATTAATTATGAGTTAGATGCTAAACAAAGATTATTTGGAAATCTTACAAGCTCATTTGTGTAATTTGTGGCCTTTTTTCCCATAAGCTTCTAACCGGACTAATAATACGTACTATTTTTAAAAATTAAACTTAAATCAACAATTTTTGAATTTGAAATGTAGTCGATAATATATTTTTGTCTTAGTTCAAATTTATACTTAAATTTTCTAAAAACAAATTTTCTCTATATATTGTGGTAATAAGTTTTTATGTTAAAAAAAATTAATGAATAAGGTAATAATATAAACTGTGGGCTGATACAAGTTTACTGCCTATTGTCGGCTCACAACCGATGTGGCAGTCTTCAAAAGAAAGCCCATAGTAAGAATAATAATCCGAGACTGATAAAAGTTTGTTGCATCTTGCCGGCTCACAACCGATGTTGCAGCCTTCAAAAAGGTCGAGGATTTCAATTGTATCATGGTTATATTAATGTTAAGTGTAATATATGTGATTTAATAAATATAGGGAAAATCTCTTTTTCTTAAATTTAAATATGCTTTCGAACTAAGACTATCTCATTTTAAGTTGTGGTTTTTCTAAATAAGCTATGTATAAACGGGAAACCTAAGAGTTTTTGAAACCGAAGGTCCGTGAGTCTCGATACTAGTCTCTGTGGGGTGTCAAAAGCCTGGTCACTTAGCCGCAAGGTTGGGATGTGCCAAGACGAAAGTCGCTACATGGGATGATCTCGCCTTCAAACTCATTATTCTCAGGTGGAACGTGAAGCATAGAAATTTTGCAAAACGTTGATCCATGGTTGAAATTCGAAATGACACATTCACCTAAGATATAATAATTTTCGGGAGTGAAAAGTTTCACAAGTTACAAATATGAGTAGTGTTAGCATCTTTACTTGTATTTAAGGTGATTTCGTTTTGGTTTGGAATAAGTGAAAAGTCGGGAACGATGAGTTTATCCTTTTTGGGGCATTTTAGGATTGAAATGTTTCTTGTTCTATGATCCCTAAAAGTTATAAAATAACAAAAGTCAAACATGTTAGTTAGTTAGTGGCTTAAAAAGAAAAGTACACAAAAATGAGAAAAGGAAAAAAAATACAAAAAGATGTGTGTGAATAAGTGTAAATAATTAAAAATGGTCAAAACGAGGCTTTTCAAAACTAGTGTTTCTTTAATTCCCCTTGATGAACACTTAGCTACTTTTCGAGGTAATTAGTCAAGGGGGATTGAGATTCTTGGTTTTCTAAAGTGTTTACTTATAGCATTGCGTGAGGACACGGCAATATCTTAGTATGGGGGATTCTGGTATGTGGTTAATTACACATACCTTTTGCCTATAAAAACGTGCCTAAAAGACTAAAAACATACCAATAATACATTGTATTTGTGTGTTTTGCATTTATATTGTGCAGGTAACGGATATCTAAGAAAAGGACAAAAACAAAGCTAAAACGGACAAAACCAAGCACGGGAATGAAAAGAGCGTGAAAAAGTCAAAGTCAAAGTCAAAATCAACCCAAAAAGTCAACAAGTCAAAGCCGAAGACGAAACTGAAGAAATCTTATCGGGCCAACCCGTACCCCACTTAATGGGCCGGGTCAACCAAATATCATGAATAAAATCCTTAAGCCTTTTAATAATTATACAAGTCCATTTCTATTTCTCTTTAATCCGTTTCATAGGCCAATACCCTTTTATATAAAATCTGGCCCAATCCAAATTAAAAGCCCAAACCCACTTAACACCGTTAGCCCACCATACCTTTTAACTGATTACACAGTTAGTCCTTAAGGACTAACATTGCTAGTCCTTAGGGACTAACACCTTTAGTCCCTATCATCCCTACACCTTTACACCAACAGTCCCCCAACCCCTGTCCCGTTACCCTGTTATAACAAAAACCCAAAAACCCATTTCCCGCCAATTTTTCCACTCCTATTCACCCGTCATTCTCACTACCCTGCTACCTAAAACCAACCCCACTTCACCCCAAGACAAACCCATCACCCTCCTTTACCAGTCAACCCTTACCCCACATCACATGGGCATGCCTAACTGCCATGTTGGCAATCCATGTGAAAACCTTAAAAGTTTGGGCGCCAAAGTGAATCCAAGGGTTTATATTAATCTACTTGGTGAACAAGTTGATCCTAGGGCTCATGGAAGAGGGGCGTGAAGCTTCTAATGTGAAGACAAAGACCCACCTCAGCTTATATAAAAGAGAAGAAGCACACTGAAAAAAGTAGTAGTGTAGATCTAGAGTAATTTTAGCTTAGGAGTAGTGTAAATTTAATTTCAGCTTATTTAATTTCTTGTATTTACTTTTCAAGCAATGTAACTCTTTTTTTTAATGAAATACAAGCTTTTATAATTCTGCCAAATCTGTCTTCACTTAATACATTTAAGCTTAATTTGTGCCTTCAAAGTCATTTAAATAAGTTTTTATAAGCTCTTATTAACCTGTTGTTAAGATACTTGTCACTGTCTTAACAAAATCACTCAAAATTACCTTAGCTTACTTGTGGGATGATAAGCCAAAAAAGGAAGGGCTTATGGACTTACCAGCTTATCTTATGATAAGTTGGAGCTTTTGTAGAAAAGCTCTTTTGAGCATTGTTTAGCCTTGTTTAAGCAAAGGCACTTGTAAGTTCTTAATTTCCATTTTTAGCATTTTACTGTTCACTTGCTTATTTATGCTTATTTTTTGCTTATCTTTGCTTATTCATGTTTATTATGTCTTAATATGCTTAGCTTGTAGTTTAAAACTCATTTGTTCAAGTGTTATTCATAATCTATCTTTTATAGCTTTAAAATTTCTTATCTTCTTTGCTTATTGTAAGTTAAGTGCTTATTTCCTGTTGGTAAATGCTTCTTGGATCTTCATTCATCTTATGTTATATCTGTTTTCATATAACTAAGCTCAAATCAGCATTTCATTATTAAAAATTGTAAATCAAGAACTTAAAGGGGTGTTTGGGTTAAGACCCAAAATGGGTCAAAAGGAGTTGTAAATTGGGTATGGGTTACTAGGCCAACTTTGTTAAGCTCTTTTAAGGGGTTTTAATACATTTTTAAAATCTTTTTAGGTTTCAAACTCATTTTCAATGCTTTTAGTATCAAATAGTAAATTTGTGGGATAAAAACTTTCTTAGCATTGCTAGAATTGATTTTGAGTGTTATTGTATGTTTAAGTGTTGTTTTCATGCTTAATTTAGTCTCAAAATAGTTTAGATTGCCTGCACTTCTTGTTTTCATTTATAGTTATCAATCTGTCAAAATTTTAGTTTCATGTAAGTTTTAAATTAGTCCAAAATGTCCTTTTTCAATCTTAAATTTAACCTAGTTAGAATCCATTTTAGGTTTTAATTTTTGGTTTGCAAGTAGTTTAGGTATAGTACTCTAGCTATTTCAGCTTATTTTCCACTTTTGAGCTTATTTGATTAGTGTAAAGTAGGGCTGCAAGTTTAGAGTTTTAAGCCTTAAAACTTTGAAAAAAAACTCAGCAGCACTGAGTGTAAACAGTCTTTTCTAAAGCCTTTTTAGTAGCTTATTTTTGTTTCAAACTCATTTCTCTTAGATGATTTTAGAAGCTTATTGTATAAGCTTTAAGTTTTGATGAGTCACTAAGCCATAAGGATCCATTTACTAGCTTAAAAATAAGCTAGAAAATGTCCCTATGGCTGTTTGGCTAACAGTATTAGTCAAAAAGCTTATTTGCTTTTTAAAAGCTTTCCAGCTTGTCATCTTTGCTTATTTTTGTCCCTAGTTACTTATTAGGTTTAGCTTATCATCTTTTCTAGCTTATTTGTTATTTTAAATTGCTTTTTAGCCTTTTATTCTTAGTTTTAAAGTAGAAACTAGTTTTGTGTCTGCCTTTTTTGTCTCTTGTTTCAATAAGCTTTTAAGTGCTTATCTGCTTATTTTTCTTTGCTTAATTTTGTTCATAACTGCTTATTAGGTCTAGGTTATCATCTGTCTTAGCTTATTTGCCTTTCCTTTATGCTTAATGGTCCTAAATAAGCAAATCAGTTTAGCCTTGGTTACTTAGTTTTAAAAAAGGCAACCAGTTTTAGCCTTTGTTCATTTAGTGTCCAAGTTTTTGAGGTTTTCTGTCAGCTTATTTGCTCATTTCTGTGCTTATTATTGCTTTTTAAAAATAATTTTCAGTTTTAAAAATGCTTATTTTCAGTTTATTAAAAAAGTTGTTTAAAAAGTTTTCAAAAATAAAAACATTAGGGTGTAGGGGAAGTCAAGGGTGAGCAAGGCTCGAACCCGAGACCTCCCACACAGCACCCCAACGCTTTAACCATTGCACCAGACCAGGGCTATCTGTCCTACCTCCTTTTACTTTTAATTTATACACCTTTTAACCCTTTAAGCTTTCAGCTTAGTTTAGCTTATTTCGTGCTTATTTCATTAAGCTGTTTTCTTCATTTTATTTTTCCTAGATAAAGCATTGTTCAAAGTACTTTTTACAATTTTGTCAGAATTTTCCAATTTAATTTAGTATTTTTTATTAACTTTTTTTATTAAATCCGTTTTTAATTCATAATAAATAAAATAAAAGTCAAAAAAATATATATTTTTTTAATTTTATTTTATCATTTAGGATTGTTAAAAATTAAATTTGCTTTCGTAGGGTTAAAATTTGATAATTTAGGTTTTCGAGTCGCGTTTTTAATTCCCGTTAACGTTTTTAATTTCGTTTTTGCTTTCGTTTTAGGTTTAAGTTGCCCTTTACTTGTTTTTCTCCGTAGAATTAGAAAACCCAATCAAAATCTTCTTGCATTCAAGCATCCAAAAGTCAAACAAAAAACGTAACCGTCAATTTCACGCCTCGTTGGGAGAACGATCCGGGTGATCACTTGCCCGGAATCATTTATATCATACCCGTGAGTTTGTTGACCTTTTTCCTAAAGGGTTGACTAGGTTGACTTGCGGGGATTTTATATTTGATATTTTATTATACTATTTGATATATAATTACCCCTAAAAAGGTGAATATCACTTCCACTTCTCCCTCAAAGGAAAAGCGGCAGAATGGCTTGACAGAATACCCCCCACTCAAATCTTGACGTGGGATCAGCTCGTGTCATGATTCCTTGAAGATTTCTTTTCGGTAGGACGTACCTCGGCCCTTGGAGATTTAATCCTCCGATTCAAACAAGGGGACGACGAACCCATCAAAAGTGCCTGGATCCGTTTTCAGGACTTAATCAAACAGGTTCCCCATCATGGAATATAGAAATGGCTTCTGGTACAAATCTTTCACGATAACATATCCCAGGACGACCATAGGAAACTCGACCAATTCGCCTAATTCCGCTTCGACTCTCTCACCGAAGAAGAAGGGTGGAATCGAATTGAAGAATATGTCCAATACCAAGATGATCTGTGGGATGACGTGTCACCACCCATGAACATTTCTTCCATTTTGGAAGCAATGCAACCTACATTGAGGGGGCGCCTAAAAGGGCTTGGCCTACGGTCAAGTTACTATCTCGACACCAACTACTCGAAGAGCGTTGGGTTGAAAAAACCAATAACTAATCTGGTTATGTGGATGATATTACGCTGGCTGTATGAATGCAAGCAAACTAACCTGGCCGTGCAGGTTTGCTTATCCAGAGGGACTCTACAAGACCTTCCCTTCTGGAGGTTTTTTCAGAACAACGATCACCCACCATGGGAGGACAAACAAACGTAATGAAAAAAAGGAAAGGATGGCCCCGAGTGGATTATTAGAAGTAAGTTTGATGATGAGCTCGCCAACTTCATGCTCGAAAAAAAGTCTCACGCAAAAGGGATAGGAGATATGCTTGTCCAACACCATAAGGAATTGCGTGAACAGTACTCCCAAATACTTTCAACAATCAACAAAAGCAAAACTCCTGAACCTGAAGCACCAACTTTCGCCATAACAACTAGATCAGGAATTAGCACACAAGACCCACCTTTTCCAGCCCCGCCACGACCAGCGACTGACAACTTCACCGAGGGGGAAACTGAAAAAGAAGGGTCTGAGGGCGCAGAACCAAGCATTATACAAGAACCCGCCCCTCGGCCATCCATCCTTTACCAACCTTTCAAGTCATCTAATCTACCTTTTCTGTCCAGATTAAAGAAGCAGAAAAAGGATGACGAGGATGAGCGGCTTCTCTCAATCTTTAAGCAAATTCATATCAATCTGCCATTCCTTGAATCTATGATTCTCATTGCCTAAGGGAGCCAGGTTTTTGTGAACATCTATTTTCGATAAGGAGATACTTGGGAATTGCGGCCTTCCTACAGTGTCAAAACTTAGTAAGGAGTGTTCCGCTATTATTCAAAGGAGTCTGCCCCAAAAAGAAGGGGATCCACGAAGCTTCACACTGCCATGTCTTATTGGACCTTTAGCAGTCAAGAACGCCCTTGCTGATTTAGGAGCAAACATAAATCTTATGCCATATTCTCTCTTCCGACAATTAGGGATTTCTAAACTTAAACCTACCAAAATGAGTATTCAACTAGCCGATCGATCTATCAAATACCCCATCGGGGTCTGCGAGAATCTATTGGTAAAAATAAGCAAGTTTATCTTCCCAATTGACTTTGTAGTTTTGGAAATAGACGAAGACGAGCTAGTCCTAATCATTTGGAGGAGGCCCTTCCTCGCCACGGCAAGAGCTGTAACTGATGTTCATGAAGGAAAATTAAGTTTAAGGGTCGAAAGTGAAACCGTCACCTTCAGCATTGGGAAATCCATGAAATCCAAACACTCCCGTGATGATTACCTATACTGTGTCGATCACACTGCTAAGCTGGTCCAGGAACAATGGGTCGACACAGTAAACCATGATGGAGAATGGACTGAAGTAGAAGAAGGGGACAATCCTAAAGAGGTGCTTGCAATCTCCTTCTACCCGAGGACAGAGCCGGTGGAACCACTCGAATGGATAGCCCTGGAAAATCGACTAAAACCATCAAGCGTGGAACCACCGAAACTCGAATTGAAGGAATTACCCGAATACCTTGAGTACACTTTCCGCCAAGAAAACAACCAACTCTCAGTGGTCATCTCATCCTCATTGTCCACCGTTGAAAAAACCAAACTTCTCGAGGTTCTTCGGAATCATAAATGGGCGATCGCTTGGAGTATTGCGGACATTAAAGGGGTCGACTCATCCTTCTGTACTCAAAAAATCCTCATGGAAGACGAGTTCAAACTAAGTGTCCAACCTCAAAGACGCGTTAACCCCAACATCAAGGAGGTAGTAAAAAAGGAAGTCATAAAACTCCTTGACGCAGGATTAATCTATCCCATCTATGACAGTCCTTGGGTAAGCCATGTCCAGGTTGTTCCAAAGAAAGGAGGAATGACCGTAGTAAAGAATGAGAAGGATGAGCTCATCCCGCAACGGACAATCACCGGATGACGCATATGTATCGACTATCGTAAGTTGAATAACGCAACCCGGAAATATCACTTTCCACTTCCGTTTATCGATCAGATGCTCAAACGACTAGTTGGGCATGAATATTACTGCTTTCTAGACGGGTTTTCTGGACACTTTTAAATCCCTATCGCCCCTGAAGATCAAGAGAAAACCACATTCACCTGCCCTTACGGGACCTTCACATACAAACAAATGCCCTTCGGTCTATGCAATGCCCCAGCCACTTTTCAACGCTGTATGACAGCAATATTCCATGAGCTTATCGAGAATAGCATGGAAGTGTTCATGGACGATTTCTATGTCCGTGGTAGTTCTTTCGACCACTGCCTCAAAAACTCAGAGAAGATGCTTAAAAGGTACGAGGAAACCAACCTTGTATTCAATTGGGAAAAATGCCATTTCATGGCAAAGGAAGGAATCGTCCTTGGCCATAAGGTTTCAGGTTCTGGGATTGAGGTCGATAAAGCAAAAATTGAGGCAATTTCCAAACTGCCATATCCCATGAATGTGAAAGCCATTTGAAGCTTTCTAGGACATTCTGGTTTCTATAGAAGATTCATAAAAGATTTCTCACAAATCGCACGCCCAATGACCCAGCTCCTAGTTAAAGATGCCCCATTCAACTTCTTCGAAGAATGCATCCAAGCATTTGACACATTAAAACGTGAACTGACGCAGGCACCAATCATGATCAAGCCAAATTGGTCATTGCCATTTGAAATCATGTGCGACACAAGTGATTATGTTGTCGGGGCAGTGTTAGGGCAAAGGATTGACAAACACTTCAAACCCATACACTATGCCAGCAAAACAATGAATGAAGCACAAGAGAACTACACAACTACCGAGAGGGAGTTCCTAGCTTTTGTCTTTGCATTTGACAAATTCTGTCAATACTTGGTCTTATCCAATACTATCATTTTCCCGGATCACTTAGCCCTGCGGTACCTTTTCACTAAACAAGATGCAAAACCACGACTGATTTGATGGATCCTACTACTCTAAGAATTCGACATCGAGATCCGTGATAAGAAAGGTACTGAAAATCTAGTGGCTGATCATCTCTCCCGACTTGAAAACCCAGACCTTGGAAAGCTAACCAAAGCTGAAATAAGGGATCTGTTTCCTGAAGAACAGTTAATGGCAATTTCTGACAAGAAGAACGAACCATGGTATGCCGACTATGCTAACTATTTAGCCAGCCGAGTACTACCCTTCTGATCCACCCGTCAAGAGAAACAAAAATTCTTTAGTGATTTGAGGCATTACTTTTGGGATGAGCCCTTCCTAGTCAAACAGTGTGCTGACCGAATCATATGAAGGTGCGTGGCCGGAGATGAGGCTGCACAAATTCTTCGACAATGTCACAGCGGACCATCTGGAGGACATCATGGCATCGCCACCACCGCAAGGAAAGTCTTCGAGGCCGAGTTTTACTGGCCACATATCTTTCGTGATGCACGTAAGTTGGTCCAATTTTGCGATGCATGTTAGGGAGCAGGAAACATCTCATCAAGGGACGAAACACCTCAGAAATACATCTAAGAATGCGAAATATTTGATGTTTGTGGGATTGACTTTATGGAACCTTTCCCCTCATCAAACGGAAACAAATATGTCCTGGTAGCTATTGACTACGTATCAAAGTGGGTAGAGGCTCGGGCCTTCCCCACCAATGATGCTTGTAACATAGTAAACTTCCTCAAAAGACTATTCACACGATTTGGAATACCTAAGGCCCTTATTAGAGAGAGGGGTACCCATTTCTATAACCACCAAATGGAGAAGCAATGAGAAGGTATGGAGTGGTTCACCGATTCTCAACCGCGTATCATCCTTAGACAAACCGGAAAGTCGAGAACACAAACCGAGCAATAAAGCGTATTCTTGAAAAAACCATCGGGAACAACAGGAAAGACTGGTCATACAAATTAGATGATGCATTATGGGCATTCCGGACAGCATTTAAAACCCCTTTAGGAACAACCCCGTTTAGGATAATCTATGGCAAGGCATGCCATCTTCCTGTCGAATCGGAACATAAAGCCTATTGGGCCATTAAAAACTGCAACATGGACCTTACAAAAGCTGGGGAAAACCGGTTCTTACAGATTAATGAGTTGGACGAAATGAGGCTTGACGCCTACGAATCATCCATCTCCTATAAGGAAAGAATGAAAAGGTGGCACGATAAACGAATAAAATTTCTAATTAACTATGAAAGAGGCGATAAGGTACTTCTCTTCAATTCACGTTTAAGACTATTCCTCGGGAAACTAAAGTCAAGGTGGTACGGACCATTTTCAGTAAGTAAAGACATGAAAAACAGAGCGATTGAGTTGTACGATGAAGAAGGAAGCGAATTCGTCGTAAATAAACAACGTGTGAAGCCATATTAAAAGAACGTATTGGACACCAACAGAGATGATGATATAACTCTAGACGATAAAGGAGAAGTCACGTAAGAACGTGTGACTTCGAGTCTAGCTACAAGACTCGTAAATAAACAAAAGCGCTTCTTGGGAGGCAACCCAATATTTACTTTTCCCGCATATTAGGAGTGTCTTGTGTGTTTTAATTCTTTATAGTTTATTTTATTATGTTTGAATTATCTTGTAATCATGCTTTGTTTGTTGGTAACTTCGTCTTATTTGCTATCAAAGGTATTTTGCAACAAAATAAGTGTAGGGGAATTATCCGGTTTTTAAAACCAAATTCAAACATGTAAAATAAATTGTTTAGATTAATTCGCGTCAGTTTCGAGTCATATGATTGAATTGTCAAAACTCAGGTTTTATGCAGCCATTTGTACATAAATTAACCTATGGAATCAAGTGCAAGAAATTTTTCATCAAAAACAAAAATTTCTTCATCACAGAACGTGGAGACGGCGTCACGATTTACACGCGACGCCGTCACCACGACACCTGTGACGGCGTCAGGATTTTCCTGACGGCGTCAAATGCCCAGGTCTAGAAAACTTAAAGTTTTTAATTATTTTTGAAAATAAAACTTGCATAACATTTAAAATATGTACTCTTCTGTTATAAACCTGCAAAACCAATAAGTTTGACAATTCTCTCATCCTATCTTTACTGATTTATAGAGTCAACCCTAATTTCACATTGTATATTTGTATATTGCACATTTTATGCTTGGTATAGTTGTCTTTGTCTCTGATTACAGGTTATATTTGATGAGAAAAAGCTTGGAAGTTCTTAGGAAGTTTCATTGGACAATTCTTGGATGACGATTTAACCAGTTATCGCATGTTTCTTTTCCATTATTGAGTAAACCAAGGGAGTACTAGTTTCTTTTCCTTGTTTTCTTTTCTTTTTAATTCATTTTTATGGGTACTTCTATAGAATATTGGGGACAATGTTCAACTTAAGTGTAGGGGTGAAATAAGCCTTAGAAACTATTCTTTCATTTGCCATTTGCTTTGTCCTTAAAATGATGGGTAATATATCAAAACATAGCATAAAAGGTAATTTTAACCAAAATTTAAAATTATTTGTGACGGAAGTATTTTAGAGAGAGAAAGACAAGAACATGAAATGCATAACTATGTAAAAATACAACCAACTAACCACCTCTCCAATACATGGAGAGGTGTATTTATACTTACAAATGGCATGTAGGCTTGGGCTTGCATGGTTTAATCCATGGGCCTTTGCTAACTAACTATGTAAGTTTCCAAAAATTGCTTAACGAGCTAACGACTATTATCTATGGAAGTAACCGACACTTTTGTGTTTTTAACAATCTCCCCCTAAGGGAGGTCACTCTATTTTACAAAAACTTAAACCTAGCATACTATGCTTTATCTTTAGTCTTGAGCTCATTTAACTTTGATCATTAACTTCTGATTTGATGTAGTGATTATTGACTTTAGGTTTGAGCTTGTTTCCTTATCTTGACTTAAATGTGATCTTGAGACACCTTGCAGATCATCAAACCTAAGCATAATCTCTTTTACGTCATTTGTAACCTTTGGCCCATTCTTGTGAAAGTGTAACTTCTGGACCGACATGGCTCATTACATTTCTGATGTTGACTTGAAAAGCTTTAATATTGCATCTTTCTTGAAATTCTTTAACCTTAACACTTCGTCACTTCAAGAAAGATGTTCGGTATTAGTGTGAAGGAAACTTCTTAGAAATTCTTTGACTTTAATACTTTGTCACTTCAAGAAACACGTACGGTATCAGAGTAGCAGAAGTCTTGAAACATGTACTTGAGCCTTCATTGTTGCTCTTATGGTGGTCGGTCGGGTTAAGAACCCGTGGTTATGAATCTTGTGAGACAGCTGGAATCGGTCCTTCACCTCTATCTTTAAGGTATCCCTGCATTTTAAAAAATAGTTGCAATAAAGCGGGGGGATGAGGGCTTAGTCATTCGCTCGTGTTGGTATGGAGTAACCTTCGATCTGTGAGGATCGACCTGTGATCCGGTAGACTCAATTTAAGAAGAATCTCCTTGACAGGATTTCCAGCCAAAGTAGTGGATCTCTTTCTAAAACACATGTGTACTCAGGATCATCAAAACTCAGCATATTCTCATTATCAGAACGTCTCAAAGCAAATAGCACGATAAGAGTGAACCAGTGAGTTACTATCTCACCGATTGAAATAAAAAATTGATTTGAAAATCAATCGACGTGTCACTTGCTAAAATGGTTTTGTGACACATCGAGAGTGTTAATCATTTCAAAATTCATCATCAATCGTCAATTCATAACCTGGAACAAGTTTGATTCTTATAGAATCGCACCATCATTTCTTTCCAGTTGTCACAAGTTTGATTCATATAGAACGCCAAGTCAACCACCCGAGGCCAGAGAGCTTGGTCTGCTGTTGCTCAACGCAGGAATTCCATCTTCACTTGTGAATTATATCCACTCGGATGTTCTGGCCAAAATTACAAAGATAATGCGTAGGGACTCTTCAAGTTATATTCATGTTATTCACATTGTGTGACTTAGCAAGTATAATTTTGACAAGTGTCCTAATGAGATTTATGGATGATCTCTTTTGGCTCTAGACTCAAAAGTGCACTTTGCTTTTAGTGATCGGAGGCTGGAGCAGACTGTCGCCTTTTTAATATTAATAACTCCAGGGAGTGAGAAAGTTGATTAGAATGCGTGTAATCTCCGTGAGAAATGAAACAAGAGTCTGTTGAGAGACCTTGAGTGGCTAGGGAGGGTTGTGCATAGCGTCACTGGGTCCATGACTGTCTTCAATGTCAGAAAACAACTTAGTGTTTCCGACAGATTATGTATTGACCCGGTTTCTGCCTAAGTGTATGGAGGGCTTCTTTCTTTTCACCCTTTATCTTACATTTTCTTTTCTGATTCTTCAACCCCTTTTATGCTTACCGCGACTTCATAACTAAACACCTTGGTGGGTTTTATTCCAGTGTTAGTTCTTCTCGTCGAGCCATTATTCTAGGATTCTCACTTTATCTCCTTTTGTATCATACCTAAGGACTTCTACACTATCTAGTGGATATCTCTGGGTAGATCCCCCCGGTTCTGGCTGGATTATGGGATTTGAATACCTATGCCTAACCACCTTATAACTTCATAAATTTAAATACATGGTCGGTCTTTTGGGTATTTCATCTCAATCAAAACCAAAATCATTGAAAAATTTCCAATCAATTGTATGATATAAATATTAAAAGAATGTCACTTTTGAAAGTTTTTCAAGTTTTTCATCATCACTAAAAGCTCCCCCTTAACATGTGCATCGTAATCGTAGTACATGCTAAGTGTGGAGTGCATTGAGTCCATTTTATCTGATCACATTTCAATACAAATTAGATTCAGTTTAATCACATTTTCTCCCCTTATCCAAAATGTTAATCCCTTGATATTTTGGATATCAATTGATTAAACGTTCAGGGACAAAATGTTACATAATATCTAACAGGAACATTTTAATGCTCCCCCTCAATTGTTGAGGGTTTATAAGACAGTTCTGAGTATAATAATTTGAAATTTTTTGAATTTACTAAGAAATTCTTGAAAATTTTGTACTCAAGCATTACTCATTATCACCATTAAGTCTACACTACATATATATAAATTTCACAAGTTATTTATTACGTACAAGGTTTGACCTGTTATGATGAGGACATCATATGATAAATCATATGGTCATTTGTAGCAGCCGAAAGTCTCCCTCGTACGGTCTCCCACCAACAAATTTCTCTAAACTCTGCATAATCCTCCTTGTCTTTAGCTGTTTGTCAATTGCCTGGATCATAGCTCCTGCTTTATCTTTGTCACTTTGTCTCCAGATAGTCTGTGGCAGATACTCTATCCGAATTCCCTTTAGACGATCATTAAGTGCAGTCTGAACATCATTGAGTGTACCATCATTGAACTTGTGTAGTTCATCAATACGCATCAGTCTGTTCTTTTTGTCTTTGTTCTGGTAAATGAAACCTCTGGGATTGGAGTATGCTGTGTAAGCTTCCCTTCTTTTAAGATCTGGTCTGTACATATCCAACTTAGTAAGGTTGAGCTTCTTTTGGTAACTTTCGACACCTAATTGAAGATCTTCCACACGCCTTTGGATGACAACGCTTCTTGTGAACATTCTTAAGCAAACATTAAAAGCTAGGCGTTCTTCAACGGTGAGATTTGTCAACTTGCCTTGAACAAGAAGAAGTAGCATATCTTTAATGTCTTGAATTTGAAGCCTGTTGAAATCGCCTTCCTTGAATTTGTACAGCTTGTCATCATCCCTACGAACAGTGATCCAATCAAGATGCTTGTAGTTATGCCAGTTGACTATTTCAAGCTTTGTGACAGCAATGATTCTGCGTTTGGAATAGACATCTCGAGCAGATTCCCTGTTAGCAGCAAATCCATAGAATTGATGTCGTTTTTGCCCCCAATGTAAGATTCCCCAGAGTGCATGTTTGTCATAGCTAACCAACACTTGACTCTACATTCTGTTAGGGACCTAATCTTCAATCCATTTGATGTGCCCGTAATCTGCAGCCTTGGTCTTTGTCACTGAAGTTGCATATTTTTGGCTTGAGACACCACCGCGTAGATACCCTAGGTCATTGTTGATGAAGTGATCAAAAGGTATGATACGACGACCTCGAGAATTAGGTATTAATGGTAGTGGCTTTCGCAGATCATGTAGATATTGCTGACCTTTAGGGTTGTGCCAGTCTAATTGATCAATTGTTGCCTTATAGACTTATTCAAAGAAGTATTCGAGCTCCATCAGACTCTTGCATAATTCTTTCATTAGCTCGAATGTTGGACCGGCTAACAATTCTAGAGTTAAAGTATCAACTTTAAGCCGGTTCATCATGAATGCTGAGAAGTCAAGAGGAGTGTCCATCAGCTCATTAAATGATTCTCTTGGATCTTCCTTCTGGGCCAAAAAGCTTAGCCAGGGTTGAACAGGTCCATGAGCATCAGGCAAAGTCTTGTTCCAATCACGATCGGGAGAAGGAAGTTTGGTTGGTCTCTGAAACCAATCAGGGAACTGAGGGGTTTCTTCATTAGGTTGATCTTCAGTAACTACTTTTTCAAACTCCTGATGTGTGGGTTCTTCTAAATCTTTGGTAGTGTGCATAGGCCCCTCTGTTTGAGTGGATTCGGCAGCAGTCTTGTGTTGAGATTTGGACCCTTCACATGACTTGCCAGATGTCTTGGATGTCTTTTTCTTTGGTGCACTGGTTAACTTTGGTTCTTTTCCAGCTCATCTTTTCTTGGACCCCTGGTTTGATCCAGCGAAGTATTCTTCGTCTTTATCCTCATCATCTCTATGTCTTTTAAATGAAACAGTATCTCCATAAGTATTAAGTATGAGCTTGTCACTTTCATAAGCGTCAACCAGTGCTTTGTAGATATTCTTTTGTTCATCAGATCTGTAGATTGACTTATTGCTCTCCATCTTGTCTATGAGAGTCTTCTTCAGCTCTAATTCAGATAGGTTGGCAGCTATAGCAAGAGATGTCTTGGATTTAGTAGATGAACAAGTCATAACCTTAGCTTCTAGTTGTTCGTTTACTGTCTTCTTAATTTTTGGAAAAATCTTGGAGACTTGAGCTTTAACTTGTTCCTTGACTTGATCCTTGATTATTTTCTTAATGTTATCATCAAGTTTATTGAGGAAGTCTGCATTTTCAGCTTGGGCTTCATCTCTAAGTCTTTCGAATTGTAACTAAACAACAATTTTGATGGCTTCATTCATCTTGTTGGCAAGGTACGCATCAACAATGCCGGGAATGGAAGAAACTACATCAGCAAATTAGTTTGTTTGCTTGAACTCAGAGAAGTCAGTTTCCAAAGTTTTTAGTCTATGGTCAAACCCAAATTAAGAGCTAAAGTTAGGAAGATCTTGTAGTGAGGAGCTTGGAACAGTTACTGGTGTGGGTACTGGTGTTTGTTGCAGATGTGTGATGAGAGGAGTGGGTGGAAGAGTTGTTGTAGACAAAAGAGGTGGCTCAGCAATAGTGGTGACCTGAACATCTATCAGTGAAGTTGCCTCAGTGTTAGGAGTAAATATTATGTCAATACATGTATCTGGACTGGGGTTGAGCATGTTAGAAACAAAGCCAGATGACACAAAAGAACTCTGCTGTTGACCTTCAGGATTGATTGGAGCGATGATTATCACATGAGTATCTTCCATTACCTAAGTGCCTTAAACATTAGGTAGTGGAGTATCTGTCATCACAGTGTCTCTTCCCTCTAGATTAATTTTCACGTCCATGTATAGTTCATTCGCTTCATCCTTTCTATGTGTCGCCTCTTCATCCATCTCCTCTTCCTCAAGATTCGCACCTTGAACTTCTTCATCACTGTCTTTATTACTTTCATCATCACTTTCTTCATTGCTTTCATCTTCATTTACTTCATCATATTGTATTACTTCATCATCATGAGTGGAAAGCCTGGGGTGAACAAAGTCATCACCATCATTATCTGAATCATTTTTCTCATCATCATCATCTTGATTTGCATCATCTGGAATTTCATCATCTTGATTATCAGCATCGTCATCTTCATCATCATTATCAACATCATCATCATTGTCAGCATCATCAGCATTGTCTTTACTCACATTCACTTCATCATCATCTTCTTCTTTACTTGACTTCTAAGAGATTTGCTCATCATCAGATTTATAAGTCGGTACATCGGGAACCCCTGGTATACTACTAGTTCCTTCATCTGCACCTGATCCGCTGGTGTGAGAGTTGTAAGTTTGTATTAGGCTTCTTTTTGTTGCTAGCTTTATTTGTTCAGCTTCAGTCAAAGCAACCTCAGATAGCACTGTTAAACCTTTTGACTTTGTTATAGATTACTTCTTCTTGGCAGGTTTATCTCCCTTTGCTATGGTCTTGATTCTTTTTCCTTTAGAAGCTTGAGTAAGCTTCGTCTTAGGAGATGATTTAGAATCAGCTTTCTTCTTTATAGATTTTGGTTTTGGAGTCTTTTCACCAGTCACATAAGCATGGTAAGTCATGTAGGCTTTAGACTCCAGCATGGCTTGGTTGGTCAAGTGCCGAGGGAGAATAACGCCGTATACCTGTATGTCCTGATGTTTAGAAATGACTTTTATTGTGGTGAATATGAAGTCATCCCTGGCATAGTGCCAAAACATCTTGTTTCTCCTTGGTATTGCCTGATCCTTTGCCATGAAGTAGTCTACAATGACTTTGGTGAATCGTGGATAATACATGTCATTGTTCTTCTTAGAATTCTTATTCTCCACTTCGTACACCAAATCTTCCCACAGCAAGTACACGTAGTTAACAATCTTGTTATGATACATTCCCCCAAAGAATTTGAGCACGTGACAAGCGAAGACTTTCCAGAGCAGTAGTTTTTCCACTTAGACACTTGTTGATTATGGCAGCAAACGATCTCCATGGTTGATGCATGTGATTGACGTTGACATCGGATAAAAACTTGATCTCACCATTGTGTCCAAGGTCTCTAATAAAAGATAGAATCTCCTCTTCAAGTGGGGGTTCTTCAAATATCTAACCATGGAGTTTAGGGCAAATCTTGAGCATATCTTTGAAGTTGTCAACATTAACAGTATGACTTTTGCCATTCAACTTGAAACGTAGTGAAGAATGATGTCTGGAGACAGTGACCCAGAACTCTTGCATGTATATTTCCGGTACATCAGCAGAGATCTCAAATGCATTGTAGAATGGAGTGAGTTTGAGAGCATCTAATGCCACTTGAAGAGTAGGTTCCTTGGATTTGAGAATTGAGCTTAGTCGGAGATTGCTTTTCCCTATCTTGAGACGGTCAGCAGGGGCGACTAATTCATCATCCAGTGCCTGTTGCTGAGCTCTTGTAGTATCCATGATTCTGCTAAGATAGGATCAATACAGTTTATGTACAACCAATTTTATACAATATACTATAGAGACCTATTTAGTGAGCACGTAAAGTTGATTCATGATGTGAACGTTTCTTAAGATTTAGGAACTTTAAGACTTTTTGCACTTATTAAGATCTTATCCATTTAAAATGACAACTTAAGGTAACTTAACTTGTTTTAGAGTGTATAATTAACCAAGTTTAATTAATACCCTAATTAAGAATTTTTAAATCGCCTTTTAAATTGAAAATTTGATCTTAAGTGTTTTTGGTCTTGGAAGCAAACATGATTTCTAAGGAAAAACTAGTTGTTCGGTTCCTTATAGAATCAAGTTGATCGGTTCCTTAATGAGAACTTAAAGAATGAGTTGTTCGGTTCCTTCTAACAAACTGAGTTATTCGGTTCCTTTTGAACTAAGTTGTTCGGTTCCGTTTAGTAAACTGAGTTGTTCGGTTCCTTCTAAACTGAGTTGTTCGGTTCCTTCTAAGAAAGTAAGTTGTTCGGTTCCTTCTTAAAAACAAGTTGTTCGGTTCCTATTTAACTCTAGTGAGTCGTTCGGTTCCTTCTAACAAAAAGAGTCAATTCGGTATCCTTTTGCCCTAAGTTGATTCGGTTCACTTCAGTAAACTGAGTTATTCGGTTCCTCTATACTGAGTTGTTCGGTTCCTTCTAAGAAACTGAGTTGTTCGGTTCCTTCTAACAACCTGAGTTGTTCGGTTCCTTCTAACAATAGTTGTTCGGTTCCTTCTAACCACAAAGTTGATGGGTTCCTTCTAACAATAAAGTTGTTCGGTTCCTACTACAACTAGTTGTTCGGTTCCAACTAACAAAATAAGTTGTTCGGTTCTCAAAGAATTCATGTTGTTCGGTTCCAAAGACAGCAAGTTGTTCGGTTCATTTTTTTAATGATTCACAAACAAATTATTTTATAGGCAATCACATATGATTCATTAGCATTCACATGATAGATAGAACATTTAGGCACTAAGATAACAACACTTAAGCCAAAACACAACTAGTTTGAGCAAAAACGAGCCATGTATAACTACTTTAGCACAAACACTCAATGAACCACAAACAATGGTGTGATATTATTAACCAAACATATTCAATAGAATAGGTGTTGTAACTCCCTAACTCAAACCCAAAAACTTTTTAAACATATAAATTAAAATATGTTTTAAAAAAAAAAAAAAAAATGTTATACTATTTAGCAGATACCCAAAATTTCAAACCAATAATCACTCAAATCTGATTCATATGGTAAGCATACATAAAACTGTTTAAGACAAGTCTATTATACACCTAAAACTACAAAACCCCTTAACTAATTTGGCTTTTTAGCCAGTTTGATTTTCAAGAACCCTAATTTGAGATTTAGGGATTTCGAGATCAATATTGGATGAAAAAACAATTCCTTTGAGACGTGAGTAGTGTAGGTGATAGAGAACACTTTTTATATTATACCTTAGAGATGAAAATGGCTGGAATTGAAGGACAAGATGTGGCGATTCGAGTAAGGGTTTGAGAGAGAGGGAAAAATATCTTAAGTATGTGTTTGTGTGTGTAAATGACGGAGGGAAGAGTGATGTTATAAAACGTTTTTCGTTTTTGTCACATTTGAATCCTCAAGTTTCTTATTCTATTTATTTTTCACTCTTAAGTTTTATAAGGCAATAAAGGTTTAACAATGGCACAAATAGTCCCTAATGTTTTTACCTAGCATTCCTAAAAAACTTGTATTTGCACACTTACTCCCTAAGGGCTTAAACAAATAACATATAAGGCACACATAAGCTAAACTTAATTAACTTTCCTTACAAATGATATTCCGTTAATGTTTAAAAACCTTTTTTCTCATTAATCCCATCATTATTATGAAGAAGATATTTGACATTTTCTCCCCCTCAAACAATGACCCGTTTTCTAGTTAAAGAGTTGTAGTCGTTGTTTGAGTTGGTCAAATGTCTTTGAAAAGCATTTTCTGATGAAGCAATGTTTTTTTTTTAAACAAACACCATAGCAATAAGATGTTCGCTTATTTGACTCATAAGCGCACTGACACGCACCTCGTGGTAAATTAGAACACGGGTATGGGATACAAGTAATCACAAGCCTTTTACCATGGTCATAAAGTAACATAAAAGCCTAAGAATAAATTCCCGTTAATAGGTCAAAGATTTTCTCTTTTGAAATGCTTGCCTTAAGATGATGACCGGGTGATGTTATCTAAAATAATAGCCACAGCCATTTTTGCATGTTTGAAACATTTATGGAACTTCTTTCTGCTCGAACTTCATTTACAAAAGCCTCTATCATTATTAATGATATTGTCCTAAGACCGTAAATGTTTATCGATTTTCATGACGACAACCATTATTACCTCTTTTTATATTTTTCTCATTTTTTAAGTTTTTCTTTGGTTTTGAAGATTTTATATTTTTGTATTTTGTTTTTATAAAAGTTTTCTGAAAAATGAAAAATCTTTTTGGTTTTTATGGTTTTTAATAATATATATACATATGATACACATGATATCAGAATAGGTACCACCACTATTCTTCAGCTTCATCTGCCAACTGTTTCAGAGTCTCTGGCGTAAAACTCCGCATTCCCAGCTTGTTGATAAGAAATTCAATTCTTTCTCTTGCAAGGGCTTTTGTGAAGATGTCCGCCAGTTGATACTCCGTATTGACAAAGTAAAGTTCAATCACCCCATTCTCAACATGCTCCTTGATAAAGTGAAATCTGATGTCTATATGCTTTGATCTGGAATGTTGAACGTTGTTGCAGCATAAGGCAATAGCGCTTTTGTTATCACAGTACATTGGAATTTTATTGAATCCAAGGCCATAGTCGGTAAGCTGTGATCTCATCCAAAGAATTTGAGCACAACATCCCGACATAGCAATATATTCAGCTTCCGTACTGGATATCGCAGCGCTTTTCTGCCTTTTTGATGACCAGCTAACAAGTCTATCTCCCAGAAACTGCATACTACCAGATGTGCTACGGCGTGTATCTTGACAACCAGCATGATCCGCATCTGCAAATGCTGTTAGAGCAATCGAAGAATCCTTCGGATACCATAGACCCCGATTAACGGTTCCTCTTAGATACCGAAAGATCCTTTTGACCGCATGTAAGTGCTTTTCGGTAGGCCGAGCCTGATACCGGGCACACATGCATATAGCAAATTGTAGGTCAGGTCTACTGGCTGTAAGATAAAGGAGGGTGCCAATCATGCCATGATAGTGTGACGGATCAACAGCTTTCCCTTCTTTATCCTCATCCAGTTTGGATTTCTCCACCATGGGAGTATCCACTGGGTCACAAGAATCAAAACCGTATTTCTTTAAAGATTCAAGGGCATATTTTGACTGGTTAATAAAGATGCCTCTGGGATTTTGAAAAATCTGTAGTCCTAAGAAAAATGAGATTTTTCCCATCATTGACATCTTAAATTTTGAACACATGATTTTAGCAAATAGGTCACAAAGTTCAGGTGTAGATGCAGCAAAGATAATATCATTGACATATACTTATACCAGAAGTAATTCCTTGCCTTCCTTACGGATGAACATAGTAGGATCCACTAAGCCTTTGGAGAAGTCTTGGGATATCAGGAACGAAGACAACATGTCATACCACGCGCGTGAAGCTTGTTTCAACCCATAAAGAGCTTTCTTTAGCTTGTACACGTGATTGGGGTTATCTTTATCCATAAACCCATTCGGATAGCTAACATAAACCTCTTCCCGCAGATTACCATTCAGAAACGCAGTCTTCACATCCATTTGGTAGACGACCATGTTCATGTGAGCGGCAAATGCGAGAAAAATCCTTATAGCCTCTAATCTTACAACCGGAGCAAAAGACTCTTCAAAATCAATTCCCTCCTCTTGATGGTAACCACAAGCCACTAACTGAGCTTTGTTCTTTAAAATTCCTCTGAGTTCATCTAGCTTTACTTTGTAGATCCACTTCAAAGTAATAACCATAACTTTATCTGGTTGGGGTACGAGCTCCCATACTTCAAGGCGTTCAAACTTATTGAGCTCTTCTTGTATTGCTTCAATCCAGTAGGATTGAGTCAAAGCATCTTTATACGTCTTGGGTTCAACATCAGTGAGGAAAGCATCGTAGTAACAGAACAAAGCTTGCTCATGTAACTGCAGCCTTGTAAAAACTGGTCTTTTGAGTGCACCGATTATATTTTCAAGTGGGTGATCCTTAGTCCATTTGCTATTGTGTTCAGAAATTTGGTGATCGGGATGTACAATTGTATAAATAGAATCCGATGATGAAGATTGATCAGAATGATCTTCTGGAATTGGGACACCAAAGTACGGATCATTACCCATATGTGCAACTTCAATATCATGATTATTTTCTTCAACATCGTTAGGAATAACGGGAGGTTGAGTTTCTGGTGTTGTTTGAGAGTTACTTAGTGATGGTGCATCTTGGTCAACATTTGTTGAAGAAGGTGAACCGGTTGATACATCAGGAACTGGAGCTACTACTTCATCAACTAGAGTAATGACTTCAGGGGCTGGTAAATCAACACTGGGTGGAGGAGTGCATAATTCATCAAACATCGGTTGAAACAGAATATCCCAGTTAGTTTGTGAAGGTGGTACATACGGTGTTGAAGGAGGAGGGTTTGGCATGAGTCCTGAACTGATTGTTGCAGGAGTCATTTCATGAAGCGCGGGTTCTGAACTGCTGTGTTTAGAAGCCATCACAGTCAGCTTATCAAAGTCTACATGAATTGTCTCAATGATTCGTCTGGTACGTCAGTTGTAAATTTGAAATGCTTTCTTTGTGGGTGCATAACCAATGAAAATA
>BQNB010055124.1:0-39247 GCA_026074375.1 Tanacetum coccineum
GTATTTTTTTATTTGAATGCGTCGGTACTTTTATAACATTTTTTTCCTCCATATTTTGTGCCAATAATTTTTTTTTTTTTAAAAACTTATTGGTCAAGGCCAAATTTTTTGGCTTCTTTTTGGCCCAGCACTGTAACAATGCTGCAGTGTTTAAAATGAATAGTGCACATAGGTCAATAAACCATTAATTCTTTTTTTTTTCTTTTAATTTTGTGCGAGTTTATTTTGTCGGTCTCATATTTAATAGTGCGGGTTTACTTTTTCAGTATCGTGTTTAATAGTTTTTTTTTAATGGTCTTAAGCGTTGTTGCGTCGCGTTAAAATTTTTTATTTTTTATTTTTTTTTGCGAATTTTTTTTTTGGTCTCATGGTGTAAAATGACACTGTTTAAGTCAATTCGAAAATGTTACCGCGGATATTTTTTTATCTGAATGCGTCGGTACTTTTGTAACATTTTTTTCCTCCCTAATTTGTGCCGGCAAATTTTTAAAAAAAAAAAAAAAAAAAACTAATTGGGCCGGCCCAAATTTTTGGGCTAAATTTTTTGGGCTTTTTTGGCCCCGCACTGTAGCAGTGCTACAGTGCTTAAGATGAACAGTGGAAAAGTGTCAAAACGACGCGTCGGTACTTTTATAACATTTTTTTCCTTCATATTTTGTGTCAATAATTTAAAAAAAAAAAAAAAACTTATTGGTCCGGGCCAAATTTTTGGGCTTCTTTTTGGCCCAGCACTGTAACAGTGCTGCAGTGCTTAAAATAAATAGTGCACATAGGTCAATAAACCATTAATTCTTTTTTTTTCCTTTAATTTTGTGCGAGTTTATTTTGTCGGTCTCATATTTAATAGTGCTGGTTTACTTTTTCAGTATCGTGTTTAGTAGTTTTTTTTATGGTCTTACGCGTTGTTGCGTCGCGTTAAAATTTTATTTTTTTTATTTTTTATTTTTTTTTGTTGCGTCCCTAATTTGTGCCGGCGAAATTTTTTTAAAAAAAAAAAAAAAAAAAAAAAAACTAATTGGGCCGGCCTAAATTTTTTGGGCTTTTTTGGCCAGTACTGTAGCACTGCTACAGTGCTTAAGATGAACAGTAAAAGTTTGTCGAAAACGACGGCGTTTTAATTCCAAAATGTGTAAGAGTATAATTTATTTTTATGGGTTTTTTTTTGTCCGGTCTCGTTACTACGTTAGCTGCACCACAGTGCTAGATAACGTTAAGTAATACTAGTAGATCATGTTTGATTTTCAATTATTGGTTTGACTTTAGGACAATATCATCCTTAGCTTCTCATGTGGCACTTACAATGTGACATAAGCACGTGTTGAATTTTAGCTTGAAAGTAATATTACCTTATATTTTAAAGGGTAAAGGCCATTTATTATCAACCTACTTTCTCATTGTATCGTAATGATTAACTTACTTTTTTTTGTACTCTCTACACCCACGTACTTGTTTGCTTTGTGACAATGTCACCAATGTAACCGGATCTATTTCCATGTCATTTTTATATACATGTGTACTTTAAAAAATGTCACATGTGTAATTTTTGCCTATATGAATTACCTAATTATAAGATGAAATTACTGACTTACCTTTATCTCCTTCCTCTTTTCTTCACTTCACCCGCCACCAATCCAACAACCTCAGGCCATTTTCATCTTCCCCCCAAAATCACTATATCACAACCCACAAACGCCAACACTCTATTTTCATAAACTCAAACCAAAAATCAAAACTCACTAAATTTCAACCCATAGCACATATTCCATTATAATCCACAACAGATGATAAACAACTAATGTTGCCTACCTGACATTCACTAACAATGGCACTAACTCCATTTCAACCTTATCATCCATTTCAACAAGTTTCTGAAATCACAAAAACAGACTTCTGGAACCGCCGCCACCAGATTCATCCATTTCATCATCATCCTCATCGTCCTCCATATCCTCATCCTCATCATTTCCATTATCACGATCATTCCAAAACATAGGTTCATCAGATGGTGATTGTTGTTGTTTGTGGTTAACGGGAGTAGCGGAGTCTTCGTCGTCGCGGTTGAAGACGGTTGTGTTTTCGACGAAGCTGACTCGACGAGCTCGTTTCTTGTGGAAGGAGAGTGTGGTTGTTTCTTGGGTTTAGTGTTTGAGTCGTTGTTATTTTCATTTGGTGGTGGTTGGGATGATGATGACATTGTTTGATGAAATGCCTCACAAGAATTCCTCATTGACTTTTTTTTATATTCAAAGTGGCATTTACTTTTATCATTTAGTGGAAAAATTAAATAAAAATAAACATGTGGAATTAATTATGTCAGTGTGTCGGTAACAAGTTATTATATTGGTGATAGCGGAACAAAATTTGAATGTACGTGGGTGTAGAGAGTACAAAAAAAAATAAGTTGGTCATTACGGTACAAATGAGAAAGTATGTTGGTAATAAATGACATTTACCCTATTTTGAAAGACATAGCAAAAAGAAGTTACATCTGTTTTGATCTAATTCATAATGTTGTGGACTTTTCGAAGTGACTAATATATCTCTCTCTAAGGACTTAGCCACAATGTTATCTAACAAGCAAAAAGAACCCGCGCGTTGCGGCGGGGCTAATTTTTTCTCGAATAATTTTTTTTTACGTTTTGGGGGCTTTTTTTTTTTGGCGATGCGTTATGGCGGGGCTAATTTTTAATATTTTTTTTTGTATGATTCGGGGAAAAAAATTTGCGTTAGGACGGGCTAATTTTTTCCCGAATATTTTCTTTTTTTGGGACGGTTCGATATCTTTTTTTTGGGGCCGATGAATGCAAAAAAGTTGTGAACAATAAAAACTTGACGGGTTTTTTTTGTTAATTTTTTTACGGGATTTTTTGTGTAAGAAAATCGTAAATAATTAAAAGTTGAGGGTCCGTTTTGTATTTTTTTTTTTACTTTTGGCCAGATTTTGGGCTAGTTTTTTTTTACTTTGGCCAGATTTTATGCGAATTTTAAGCTAGTTTTTTGGGCTAGTTTTATGGCCGTTACTGTAGCACTGTAGCGTACTGTAGCAGCCACAGTGCAAAACGACAGTGAATTTGTCGACAAATGTGTATATTAGTAATAATTTTTTTTATATGGCTTATGTATTGGGCCTCATGTTTAAAATGTTTTTTTTTTGCTATATGGGTTTTTTTTTAATATAATGAGTTGTGCAAAACGACAGTGGATTTGTCGACAAATGTGTATATTAGTAATAATTTTTTTTATATGGCTTATGTGTTGGGCCTCATGTTTAAAGTGTTTTTTTTGCTATATGGGTTTTTTTTAATATAATGAGTTGTACGTTTGTGACCATATCGATTATTTTAAAGTTATTAGGTATCGAAGATGTTTCCGCGGGTATTTTTTTTATCTGAATAAATCAGAAATTTTGTAATATTTTTTTCCCTCCTATTTTGTACATACAAATTTAAAAAAAAATAATTTAAAAAAAATCGGATTAGCCCAAAATGGAAGCCTATTACTGTAGCATTAGAGATTCACTGTCAAAACGACAGTGGATTTGTCCGTGATTGGGTATATTTATAATGATCTTAGGGCATGTATGATGCAAGGAAATGAGATCATTGAAATGGAAATAATTCAAATTCTCATGTTTGGTGCTGTTCGAGAAAAGGAAAAACGGAGAATTCCATTTTCTCAAGAAATCAAATTCTCAACTATTACGATGGAAATTTTAGGCTTGAAAAAAAAAGACGAAGAATTCATTATATTTTAAACTATTTATACTTTTTCAGAAAGGGGTATAAATACAATGGGTTTATCGTTGGTGCCTTGCATGCATTAAATTGTGGTTGTTGCCCCTTTGATTTATTTAATTATGGGTATCTAATTATAAATATATATTAAAGATCAGAAATCGTTATGCGTGCCACATTATTAATATTCTCGGGTCGACCCGCCTGAAGAATGCAACCCGCCTAAAACCCAATAAAACCCGCCTGAACCCGCCTGAAAAAGAACCCGACTGAAAACCCGGCTGAAAAAGAAACCCGGCTGAAAAAGAAACCAGATATTAAACGCCCATATGCTTTAGTGGGGGTACGTGTCCCTCCAAAAGATATATCACCTCTAAGATCTCTATTTCTCTCTCTCTCTCCCTTCATCTACTACTTTCCACATGGATCTCTGATTCATCTCTTCCCTCTCTCTCCTGCCATTGATTGTTTGTCTATGCACGCGCAATATTTTTGTGATCGGTGTGTGGTGATGGAGATTATGGTTGGTATCGTTGGGTATTTTGTGATGATTTTTATGGTTGTTTTAGGGCGTACTGAAGGTAATGTTTTCAAACATTGTGTTATTTCGTAATTGGTAATTGCTAATTTTGTTGGCTCTTTCAACTTATGAGCTTGATGTTAAAGCAAAATCCTGCCTTTTGTTATATAGATATAATTGGTAATTGCTAATTCTGTTGGCTCTTTTAACTTATGAGTTTATTATAAATTCAAGGTGAAAAAATATTTCATAAAATGGGATATAAGCTTTAAAAAATAAGCCGACTCGAATAAGCTTATAAACCGCAAAATAAGCGGAAAAAACAGTGACTTACATTGTCGTCATAAGTTGTGTATATGCTGTATATACCAGTGTATAAGCTAATTTTATAAGCATCTATAAACGGTGTCGTTAAGCAGGCTAATGTATAAAGTTGAGATTATTCGTATCTTGGAGCGGCAACTTACTATGTTTGCAGCCATGGCGGATTAATCATCTTTTTTCGATTATTAACACCCGTACCTAGGCGGGGCATCCTGACACGTACTGTGGTTGCAACCATGGTTACTATCCACAATTGTTTATGATTTCTGCTTATGCTTCATCGATACCACCAATCTTTGTTGTCGCTACGCATGGCGAGTCACAATGGCGATGTGTGTGTGACGATGGTGATAGGCTTATAAGCTGCAAACTAAGCCTTAAGCGAACCAAATTAGGCTTCGGTCTTAAGTTGTGCATTAGCTGCTAGTTAATGTTGCACCAATTAACATTTTTGCTACTTTTGAGCTTACGATACATGAAACTGATCCGTAGCTTGACGGGGCAGCATGACCGAGGTCGTGTTTGCAGCCATGGCAGATCAGATATACAATTGAGATTATATGCATCTTGGCGCGGCAACTTACTATCTTTGCAGCCATGGTGAATTAATCCTATTTTTTTTATTATTGTCCGTAGTAGTTAATTAAAACCCGTAACTTGGTGGGGCAACCTGACACGTATTGTGGTTGCAGCGATGGTTACAGTCCATAGTTGGTTACCCTTTCTAATGATGTTTGAACTTGAGATAGAAAGATCTATGATTTCATATGGAAATTGACTGAATAAGAGATAAAGAGGTGGTATATCTTTTGGAGGGACACGTACCCCCACTAAAGCATATGTGTGTTTAATATCGGGTTTCTTTTTCAGTCGGGTTCCCTTTCTTTTATCGGGTCTGCCTAGACAGAGAAAGTGGCGTGTGGTATGTGTGTTATGCACTATCTGTTTGGTGTGTGTTTTTTATAAGATGATAACGATATCGATTCCAAGAGGCTATGATGATAATATCTGAGCGTCCCTAAGGAGATTCATTTAAAATTCGGATTGCGTGCATCTTGGCGGGTCAAGCTTGCTAAGTTTGCAGCCATGGCAACCGTATCCTCATATTCGATTGCTCACTTATCTGAGCCTCAAAATAATAAAATAATTACTTTTTCAAAAAATTACTTTTCCATTCTCTTTGAGTGAAAAGTTGATGGTCGGCGTGTCAGAGGACGACTTTTGAACAGAACTACAAAATAATCAGCCTTTGTTAATACATGTGAAATTTTGTGAGTCCTACAATATCTCTGAATTCAATGATAGTTCGTTAGCAAAGAAGGGTAAAGTAATCCAGCAAATACTACTCAAAGGTCACACCAGCAAGAACCAAATTATGAAATTCCTGCTTTAGCTTTGTACGGTAATCAACTCTTATCAAATTCTTACTGAACAGTTGTTGTTGCTTATCTTACAATTGGGTTCATTATTAAGTTATAATATTGCATACGGTGGGTCATGTGTGCCTGGATTTGTGCTTAATAGTGAGTAAAATGATTATAATTCTAAAACATTTGATTGTTTTAGGGGGATATTATTAAATTTTAGGAAGTATGCAGAGAGTCGCAGCTAGAAAACTAATATTTTGCATAAAAAGCATCCGACTACATTAACTTTAGTTTAGGCACCTGATTAGCATTTGTCTAATCATCTGATTCATATATGTTAATAAATCAGTTTAAAAACGTTCATCCAAACACCCCTATAGTTGCGATAGAGATATGGAAAGCGATAAGTATATATGTACCTGCTCAGAGAAAGTTCTTAAAAACAATATGGTACGAATACGCATATAATTTAGTTGTGTGTCACAGTCAAAATTGCTTATGTTTAGAGGCACGATGTGGAATACCAATTGCATGAAGTGGGTCGTAAGCATGCAGGTAACTTGAATGACTTCAAACATTATTTTGTTCTTAAAGGTATCGATCTAATTTTTTTTTATCTATTTACAAAATTCATTTCATAGCTAAAAATTGTAATTAATATAATGGACGATGTTAAGTTGGCTTATATAATATGCATTTAAAAAAAGTTTCTTCTGTGATGCGTGCTCATATTAGTTTGTCAAAAGAAGCTTTTGAGAAAATAATTTATATGTCAAGTTAGTTTAATTATGCATGATTTAATACAGTTGATCACGTAAGTTGAAGTTTTTTTTGAAACTGTAGTTAAAGTTAGAAGAAACATTAGACGATGGCAATTGGAAATTGTCAACAAGCCAATTTCAAAGTTTTATATAAGTTACATAGTCCAGCGAAACTAAATGACAGTGAAAAAATTCCATATGAGCGTCATTTAAGATACTAGGTCTACATTTGACTTGGAGATCTCCATTATTCAAGTCGAAGAAACTAATTTTTTCACTCAAAAGTGACATTTTATAGTTTTCTTATGTGCTAATTGACGATACTTAATATTAAATTAATCAAAGCACCTCATTTTATGTGTGTAGAAGCTCTTGACCGCACAAGAGGAGCTGCGGAATCTGACCAAGAGAGAAAAACAAAAACTGAAAGTTTGGTCCAGAATGATGCCTTACACAGTCATTACATACATCTCTCTAGCCGTGTTTCTACCCTTTACACAATAAAACTTAAGGTATCCAATAACATTTTTTTAGAATGGCAAGTTAGTTGTTAGTGATTCGAGCACACAGTGACATCCAATTGGGCAGTATGCAAGACTCGAACCTTCGCCTTAGGGGATAAACCCCACTCCTTTTTCGCTCCTGAAGGAAAACCCCCACGGCGAGGCTTGAACCCAAGACCTCTCGCATGTGGTAACAACCTCCCCAAGGTTACCTTTGGTGGCCATCTGAGCTAGCTCAGATGGTTAAGGTATCCAATAACATTGCTATTTAGAATTATGGCTGTCAAGTGATACAATGAAAAGATTCCGAGGAAAACATTAAAAGCTTGGACAATTTTGTAGATAGGATGAAACGGTGAGATGTCATATGTGTAAACATACTTTCACTTTGACGGTACGCGTCTTCAGATCAAATGTCAATTTGAAGAGATATGGGGGTGGGAGATTGAAATTGTGGAACAAACGTTGTGAAACAATCAATTTTTATAAGTACATATTTTTTGTTCATATTTTATTTTAAGCCTTGATGGATACAAGTATCTATTGTGTAGAACAATCAAGTTAACATACATGGAAATATGAAGAGAGTTGTTTTAGAGAGAGAGTGGTTGGATGAACATTTTAGAGAGAGAAAGAACATAAAAGAGAAGTTGTATTATGAGTGTGAATAATGAACAACCAACCACCTCTCCAAGGCATGGAGAGGTGTATTTATACTATTATTTTGGCCGGCCATGAGAGCTTTGTGGGCTTTCCATAGGCTTTTTGGCCCTATTAGATTACTAAACATTATATTGACTAACTACAGGCTTTGACTAACTATTATTGGATGTGACTGATACTTTTTGTGTTTCTAACAATCTCCCCCTAAGGGAGGTCACTCCAATTTACAAAGACTTAATCCTAGCATACTATGCTTTAACTTTAGTCTTGAGCTCGTAGTCTTTAGCTTCAATCATTAACTTGTGAATTGATGTAGTGATCATAGACTTTTAGGCTTGAGCTTGTTCTTTTAGCTTGACTTGTAAGTGAATATGTGATCTTGAGCATCTTGAGACCATCAACCAAGCATATCTATTTTCGCCATCTTGTGAACTTGTGACTTCTAGACCGACATGCTCATACCTTTCTTGATATGTAAACTTTAAAAGCTTTAATAATGCATCTTTCTTGAGGTTCTTTAACTTTAACACTTCGTCACTTCGAGAAAGACGTTCGGTATCAGTGTGACAAAAACTTCTTTGAAATTCTTTGACTTTAATACTTCATCACTTCAAGAAAAACGTATGGTATCAGAGTAGCAAAAGTATTGAAACATGTACTTGAGCTTTCATGATGTCTTTATGTTTGTCGGTCGGGTATGAGCATGTGGTTATGAACCTTGTGAGTCAGATGGAATCCGGTACCTTCACCTCTATCTTTAAGTATCCTGGATTAAAACAGTTAGCAATAAAGCATGGGGACGAATATGGATTTGTCATTCGCCCGTGTTTGGTTGGAGTAACCTTTGAATCCGTGAGGATCATCAGGTAGATTCAATTTAAGAAGAATAATCTTGACAGGATTTCCAGCTAAATATTCGAATCTTTCTAACACATATGTATTAGATTCATCAAACTCAACATGCTCTCATTATCGAAACCTCTCAAAGCAGACAGCACGCTAAGAGTGAACCAGTGAGTTACTATCTCACCGATTGAATAGAAAAATCCATTTGAAAAATCAATCGACGTGTCACTTGCTAAAGTGGTTTTGTGACACGTCGAGAGTGTTAATCATTTCAAAAATTCATCATCAACCGTTAATCCATATACTGGAACAAGTTTGATTCTTGTAGAATCGCACCATCGTTTCTTTCCAGTTGTCAAAAGTTTGATTCATATAGAATCGCACAAGTCACCTACCATAAGCTTGTTTGATATTGGCTCAAGCATGATTTCCATCTTCATTGTGAATAAGTAAATATCACTCGGATGTTCTAGCAAGATCACAAGGATAATGCGTAGGACTCTTAATATATATCTTGTTGTTCACATTGTGTGACATGGCTAGCTTAATTCTGATAAGCGTCCTAGTAAGATTTATGGATGATCTCTTTTGGATCTAGACTTAATAGTGCACTTTGGTTTTAGTGATCGTAGGCTGGAGTAGACTACCACCTTTTCAATATCAACCAGCTCGGAGTGAGAAGGTCGATAGAAATGCGTGTAATCTCTGTGAGAAATGAAACAAGAGTCTGTTGAGAGACCTTGAGTGGCTAGGAAGGGTTGTGCATAACGTCACTGGGTCCATGACTGTCTTCAATGTCAGACAACAACTTAGTGTTTCTGACAGTTTATGTATTGACCCGGTTTTTGCCTAAGTGTGTGGAGGGCTTCTTTCTTTTCACCCTTTATCCTTACATTTCTTTTTCATTCTTCAACCCCTTCAATGCTTACCGAGACTTCATAACTAACACCTTGTTGGGTTTATTCCAGTGCTAGCTCCATCCCAGTCGGCATTAATCCTGATTCTCACTTTTTCTCATTTTGTATCATACCTAAGGACTTCTACACTATCTAGTGGATATCCCTGGGTAGATCCCTTCGGTTCTGGATGGATCATGGGATTTGAATACCTATGCCTAACCACCTTATAACTCTATAAATTTAAGTACATGGTCGGTCTTTTGAGTATTTCATCACAATCAGAACCAAAATCATTGAAAAGTTCAATCAAAGTGTTTGATATAAATATCAAAAGATTTACACTTTGAGACATTATCACTAAAAGCTCCCCCTTAACATGTGCATCGTAATCGTTGTACATGCTAAGTGTGGAGTGCATTGAGTCCATTTTATATGATCACATTTCAGTACAAATTAGATGCAGTTTAATCACATTTTCTCCCCTTATCCAAAATGTTAATCCCTTGATATTTTGGAAACCAATTGATTAAACGTTCGAGGACAAAATGTTACACAATATCTAATAGGAACATTTTAATGCTCCCCCTCAGTATTTGAGGGTATATAAGATAGTGCTGAGTATAATAATTTGAAATTTTTTGAATTTACTAAGAAATTCTTGAAAATTTTATACTCGAGCATTCCTTATTATCACCATAAAGTCTACACTACATATATACAAATTCACAAGATTAATATGTACGAGGTTTGACCTGAATGATGAGAACATTATATGATAGAATCATATGGTTCTTTGTGGCAGCCGTAGGTCTTCCCCGTAGTCTCTCTTAAGAAGTTGTCTTAGCTTCCCCTTAAATCAGCAATCCTTCCTTGAGTAGATTCAAAACTTTTTTGCAAGCCGCATCAAACAGTCTTAATGTATAAAGCTCAGATATCCGAAGCACACAATTAACCCTTTCAAGAATTTGATACCGCAACACCAAAGTCAATTAAGTCCCGGATGAGCGCATTTCTCTCTTCAGGATAGTTATGATATAAATTGAAACACCAAAGTCAACTAAGTCCCGGATGTAGACAATTAAATCCCTATGTGTACCTCTTTTATCAAATATTTCTACTCATTTTTAGAATAAGCTTAGAGATTGATTGGTCGGGTAAAACATTAATTGAATCAGACAGAGCTCTTCTCACGTTTTAAATAATTCTACTGCACACACTTTCCCCTGGGGACTCAAATGATGCATACTCACTAATGACGAGATGACTCTTACACCAGGTTATTGAAATAGTGCACCCGAAAGAAACAAAGGAATGCCTAAAATTTAAAGAATGTGACTTCAAAAGAAGGCCATGGACTCTATTAAGTATACATCTACTCCTTCCCCCTTGCTGGTTTCGATACCTTGGAATCAGCAAAACCTTTACGCACACATATTTGAGATCGTGTTTGAGGTATAACTAAACTTAGATTTATCCTGTGAGAATCAACTTCAAGGCTATTAAAACTAGTTGACTATTTCCAAACAATCCTAAGTCTTTTACAACTATGAGGTGTTGGCAATATTGATCGAATGTCGTTTAAAGCCTATACTCACTAGGTCTCATTTTTCAAATAAGTCCCTAAAGTTTGAAACAAATGACATCTAAAGCTTGTGTAGTTAAAATCCATTAACTCTCCTTAAATTGTGATCCGTCATTATTAATATATTTTTATTCGTTTTTAATTTCTGTGATTAATTTAAAAAGGATCGTTTTAAAAGATTATTTGATAAAAAATTATCCCCTTCAAATAATGACCCATTTTCTATTTCAAGAGTTGTTGTCATTATTTGAGTGGTCGAATTGTCTTTGAAAAATCTGTTTGTGATTACTGAAAACACTGATTCATTGTGAAGACAACTTTTTACCAATAAAAATAAGATTTCTCTTATTTTGACAAATAAATGCACTGACACGTACACCTATTGTATATAGGAAGCACGGGTTGTGTTGCAAAGTAAACATAAGCCTTTGCATGGTCATAAAGTAGACCATGCCCGAGAATAAATTCCCGTTATGAGGTCAAGTTTTCTTTTTGAAATACTTGCCTTTAAGATGATGACCGGGTTGCTATCTGAAATAATAGCAAGCCATTTGGCATGTTTTGAAAACATTTAAAACTTCTGCTCGAACTTCATTTACAGCCTCGTATCATTATTGAATGACATTTCTAAGACCGTAAATGTTATCGATTTTCAGAAGACATGCCATTATTACCTCTTTTTATATTTTTCTGATTTTTTTTAATTTTTTCTTTGGTTTTAAAGATTTTATATTTTTGTATTTTGTTTTTAGAAAATTTTTCTGAAAATGAAAAAATCTTTTTGGTTTTTATGGTGTGTAATATTTATATACATATTATACAGGATATTTGAATAGGTACCACCACTATTCTTCAGCTTCATCTGCCAATTGTGTTAGTGTCTCAGGCGTAAAATTTCGCATTCCCAGCTTGTTAATAAGAAATTCGATTCTTTCTCTGCATAGGGCTTTAGTGAAGATGTCCGCTAGTTGATACTCCGTGTTGACAAAGTAAAGTTCTACCACTCCATTCTCCACTTGCTCTTTGATGATGTGGAATCTGATGTCAATATGCTTTGATCGAGAATGTTGAACATTGTTGCAGCATAAGATAATAGCGCTTTTGTTATCACGGTACATTGGAATTTTATTGAATCCAAGGCCATAGTCGGTATGCTGTGATCTCATCCAAAGGATTTTAGCACAACAACAAGACATGGCAATATATTCAGCTTCCGTACTGGATATCGCAACGCTTTTTTGACTTTTTGATGACCAGCTAACAAGTTTGTCTCCCAATAGTTGAATACATCCAGAAGTACTTCGTCTAGTATCTTGGCAACCCGCGTGATCAGCGTCTGCATAAGCTGTTAGAGCAATAGAAGAATCCTTTGGATACCAGAGTCCCCGATTTACGGTTCCTCGTAGGTATTTAAAGATCCTTTTTACAGCATGGAGGTGCTTTTCGGTAGGCTTTGCCTGATACCAGGCACACATGCATACAACAAATGTTAGGTCTGGTCTACTGGTTGTAAGATACATAAGGGTGCCAATCATTCCACGATAGTGTGTAGGATCTACGGCTTTCCCTTATGTATCTTCATCCAGTTTGGATTTCTCCACCATGGGAGAATCCACGGGGTTACTAGATTCCATACCATATTTCTTCAAAGATTCTAGAGCATATTTAGACTGGTTTAAAAATATGCCTCTGGGACTTTGTGAAATCTGTAGTCCTAAAAAAATGATATTTTGCCCATCATCGACATCTTAAACTTTGAACACATTATTTTTGAAAATTGGTCACATAATTCAGGTGTAGTAGACGCAAAGATTATATCATCAACATAGATTTGTACCAGGAGAATATCTTTGCCTTGTCTTCTGATGAACAATGTGGGATCCACGGTTCCTTTAGAGAATTCCTAAGAGAGTAGAAACTTCGACAATAGATCGTACCACGCGCGAGGAGCTTGACTCAACCCATAAAGAGCCTTTTTAAGCTTGTACACATGATTCGGATTGTCTTGATCCACAAACCCGTCCGGTTAACTGACATAAACTTCTTCGCGCATAATATTGTTCAAGAATGTCGTCTTAACATCCATTTGGTAGACGATCATATTCATGTGAGCAGCATATGCGAGGAAAATTTGAATAGCATCAAGTCTAGCCACTGGAGCAAAGGATTCCTCAAAATCAATTCCCTCTTCTTGATAGTAACCACGAGCAACCAAACGAGCCTTATTCTTTAGAATTCCTCCCATTTCATCAAGTTTTAACATATAAATCCATTTTAAAGTAATGACCATCACTTTATCTGGACGTGGAACGAGTTCCCAGACTTCAAGACGTTCAAATTCATGTTTTTCATCTTGCATTGCTTCAATCCAACATGCTTGAGTTAATGCGTCTTTATAGTTCTTTGGTTCAACTGATGTGGGAAAGGCATCGAAGTAACAAAATAAAGCTTGTTCATGGAGTTAGAGTCTTGTGGAAACAGGTCTTTCGAGTTAACCGATGATGTTTTCTAAAGGATGATCCTTGGTCTATTTGGTAACGTGTTCTAAGTTAGGAGTAGCAGTATGCACAACAGTAGGAATAACATCCAAAGAAGAAGATGCTTCAGAATCGTTTTTTGGAATTGGAATACCAAAGAACGGATCGTTATTCATGTGTGCAACATCTAAGTCATGATTGTCTTCTTCAACATCGTTAGGAATGATAGGAGATTGAGTTTCGGGTGTTGTTTGTGAGTTACTATGTGATGGTGCATCTTGATCAACAGTTGTTGAGGAAGGTAAACCAGTTAATGCAGCGGGTTTTAGAGCTACTACTTCAGTAATTGGAGCAATGGCTTTAGGGGTTGGGCAATCAACACTTGATGGAGGGTTGAGTAATTCATCAAACAGTGGTTGAAACAAAAGATCCTAATCAGTTCTTGAAGGTGGTACAAATGGTGTTGAAGGAGGAGGGTTTGGCACGAGTCCTAAACTGATTGTTGCAGTAGTCATTTTATGAAGTGCGGGTCCTGAACTGCTGTGTTCAGAAGACATCACAGTCAGCTCATCAAAATCTACATTAATTGTCTTAATGATTCGTCTGGTACGTCGGTTGTAAATTCAAAATGCTTTCTTTGTGGGTGCATAGCCAATAAAAATACCAATATTAGCTTTTGGTTGTAACTTACCCAAGTTCTCACTATCATTTGTCGGATAGCAGAGTGCACCAAATACATGAAAAAATGATAAGTCAGGAGGTTTGTCATGTAAAAGATCATATGGTGTTTTGCCGTGACGAAGACGTATGATGGAACAATTTTGGGTGTAACATGCGGTAGCAACTGCTTCTGCCCATAAGAATAACGGAGCTTTTGCATAAATCAACATTGTGCGAGTAGCTTCAATTAGCGTACAATTACGTCTTTCAACGACACCATTTTGCTGTGAAGAGCAAGCAACAGATGTTTCATGAGAGATGCCAACCTTCTCATAATATTCACGCAAAGTTTGATTAACAAATTCATGTTTCCATTACTGTCTGATTCGCGGAACTATGCACTTTAAGCCGCACTTGGATCATCTTGAGAAACTTGATTATGAAATCTGGAGCTTCATCTTTTAACCTTAAGCATTTTACCCATGTAAAATCGAGAGAGTAACTCATGACAAAGACGAGGATGTTCTTCATTACCATAACACTTGCGACATCTCAAAACCGCAATGGATCCACAAAGACCATGTGCCCAAAAGAATAGAGTTTTTTCTTGGTTGTTGTCTTCAGATTTTGGTTTGTGGGTTTCTTCTTGACTTTTTCCCTTGCACAACAAATACCAGATGGTCCTTTTCAATTTTAGCGTAGGGAGACGCCGAACAAGACAGTTTCTCTAGCTAGATGGTGATTGCATCGAAGTTCAGATGAGACAGACGTCGTGCCAATAGCCATGACTTAGTACTTTGAGGCCTTTGGACAAGAGACATATAGGATAGGAGCGCCATCATATCTCCAAGAAGACAGAGTATAATCAAATTGTTTCCTCAAGATCCCATCAATCAAACAACACCTTCGTAGAATACGAATGAATCAGGTGTGTGTGACAAAAAGCAACTTCAAGGTATCGGATATCACAAATTAACCCAACGGATAAATAAGTTGTGTCCAAGTCCTTCTATCGTATAAACCCTATGATATCAAACATTCCCGAATTAATGATAATCACCATATCCCCAATATCATTGCATTTGATCATTTTTCGAATTTGACAGAACCTAAAAAAAAAATTTATTGACGAAATTGGTGAGCTGAGAGCGATCTCCGGTCATATGCTTGGAGCAGCCGGAGTCCAAATACCAGAGAACAATTTGGACGACCTGCATTCATCAAGAGAGGAAGATGGAACATCGGAAACTATGGATCCCCAAGATTGACTGGGTTCCTTTTTGTTAGCAGATACAGATTTAAGAACCTTAGATTTGCTAACAGGAACATTAGTTTTAGATTTCCTAGGTTTCCTTGAGTAAACCAATGTTACGACAGGCTTAGGTGTTTCATTTTCTAGAGCAGTTGGTTTCCTAAGGGGCACTTCAGTAGTTGTGGTAATCCTAGTTAAAGGGCACACATTTCCTACTATAGTGAAGGTCCAACCAGTAGGTCTCTAGATATATCCAATATTTGTAAACACCTTTCCTGTTGGTTTTCAAAATTGTCTCTTTGAACTTTTCTTAACAGATTTAGATTTTACACGAGCATTCACATTATTGATAAAATCAAGAACACACAAATCATGATTATCAGAAAGCATGCAACCATTACACTTAACACATTTAAGTTCAGAATTCGCATTAAGCTTGGAATGCTGCACATTAGCAGTTCCTTTAGGTGCAACAACACAGTCTTTATTTTTCAAACTAGATTTAACTTTCCTAGGGTGGGCTTCTACTTTATTCTTCAGAGTACTACTTGGTGTTTGCTGAATCTTATCTTTCTTTGTATTGCCTGAAGGCTGTGATCCGCTAGCACTAGTAGATGGTTTTATTCCTGTAGAAGACAACATAGGTTTGTTAGAAACTAAGTTCGATGAAGAAGAGGTTTTTGTGTTTGTGTTTCTTGAGGATGTGATGGGTTTAGTGAATCTAACTCTTTTGTCCTTGTTCTTTGGGGTCACAGCCACTAATTTTTCACCAGAATTATTGATACTAGGGCAGGTTTTACTGATGTTTGTAAGCAACTCCTGAATTAGTTTAGTATACCTAAAGGCAGATTCTAAGGAATGATCTAGAGGATAATTTGCTTTAACATGTTCAACTAGATCCCTAAGAACTGCAGCTTCTTCCTGAGTGTGCTTAATATAGGCAGAGTGAGCTGTCCTTTTATTCAACAATTTAGGGGTTATTGGTTCCACATCAATCTTAAGCATCTCTGGATCAATAGTGTGTTTCGTAACAGCATTATCAACTAGAGCTTTTCCTTTAAGTTTCCTTAAATCATCCTTGAGAGATGTAATTACCAAAACTTTTTCCTGAAGACTAGCATTTAAATCAGAGATTTCCACAGACTTTAGATTGACTTAATTAATTAAATCATCACATTGTTCTTTTGATCGAATACGTGCTGGTTTAATCGAGTCATAAAGTTGCTTATAGGTCTGTTTCAAATGCTCATTTTCAGCAATAAGCTTTGACACCCTATGATCTAATTCAATATTAATTGTTTCAATCTCCTATAAGTCCTTTTTAATCTTATCCTCATTCATTTTTCCACTTAGAGATTTAATTCTCTCTTTTAACTTTTTTATGACCGTGTCTTTTGTTAGCCTCAATTTTATTGAGTCAATAAAGGAAGCTTGTTCTCGTGTTCAAGACCTCACTTCGGGGGAGATTGTTAGCCTTAATTTATTGAGTTAAACAAGGAAGTTCGGTCACTCTACGATGGAGCTTCGGTCTTTAATTAGTTAATGTTGTAATAGGATAATATCGGGAATCGGGCTCGATAGATAATCTAATATTGTATATGTTTTGGGTTTAATCCCAAGCAAAACCCGAGCCCGGGTCCTAGTTAAATATCCCGCGCGTCACTTTTAAGTGTCGGGGTATATAAGGAACTTTTCCACTTGGAAAAGTAAGTTGTTCAAAATATCTAAAAATATCTTCACTTTCTCTCTCAATTCTTTCTCTTCTTTCTTTCTCTAGAACAACTCTCTCTTTCTCATTTCTAGTTCGATTTTGTGATCGATTGTATGTTATGAAGTGTTAACGGGATCCTACAATTGACATCAGAGCTACGTGTGGATTCGTGGTTGATTCGTGTGGTTCAACAAGATCAAATTCGTGGGTCAAAAAGAAGTCAAAAGAAAAAAATCAAACCCGAATTTTTGTGCTTAGATGTGTGAATGTTTATGTTATTAAGCAAGATCTAGGCATAAGGTAGCTAATTGTGCAAGAGAAATCAAGTTAAAAGGTCAAAAAGGGTGATTGACAGATTTTGCCCCCGCCTTACGACCCGTTATCACTCTCTTTTAGACTTAAAGAACCTCGCGGGGAAGTAAAACATCATTCAGAGCAACTTTCGTGTTTCGCCGGAAGGCCGAAACGGACTCGAAAGTGCTCAAAACGAGCGTTTAAATTCCTACAGCAAAGCGCCATGTATACACGTGCTGAAAATAAAATGTTTAAAATATATATATCTCGATTTTCGCAGTAACTTTTTTCGTCATTAAGAGTTAGAAGCTCTACAATATATCGAAACGATCGTCTCGATAGCTCTATCATATTTTCAAAGCCCGATTCAATTTTATGAAAACTCGATCCTCGTTTTGCGGGCCAAAACTTTCTTGCTCAATTATATTGGCTTTCAAACACGCTCAAAACTCTTTTTTTTTACATGTAAAAAAGTTCCTAATGGTGATTTAACTACAATATAAAAAACATATGCATAAAATGAATATTGAAAGAACATAAAGGGTTCTAGATGACCTTATGGTGTGTGATGATGATGATGATCAATGTAATCTAAACCCTTGTTTAGATAAAAATCCAAAGTTTGCACCCAAGAAAATCCTAGTTTTCTTAAATAAACCCTAGCTTCCTTTTCACTTGATTAATACTTGAAAAGGCTTAGCCATTGCTTTGAAAACCTTAGAATATCTTAGGATGGATGTGTAAAGATGTGATGGGTGTAGACAAAATTGCTATGAATTTTAGTGGTGTGTGGGATTGTATGCCGTAGCATATAGATGAGAAAGAGGGAGGGATTTGTTGATTTTGTAAGTGTTAAGTTAACTATGGTTCTTTACTTGCATTCATGTATTATGTAAATAAGAAAGGTGGTCAAAGATGTAATAGAAGTCTTGGGACAAAAAGGGAGGGTCTTAAGGAAAGACCATGGTCAAAGTGAGACAATGCTAGCTAGGTATTAATGAGTTATGTTGTACATTTGACCAAAGTGTGTAAAATTTGCATTTTCCTATCATACATATATATGTATGCCGTATGATATGATGAGGGAGTGGAAGTATAGTGTTTCAATTTCTATCTTACAAATGCTTACTTGCTTGAAATATATGACTAGTTACAACTTGTATAAATTACATAAAGATGTGTTTACTTGCAATTACTTGCATATTGTTTCATTTCTAGTGTAAAAGGTGTAAGCATCATTTATTTAGCTAAATTTTAAATAATCTTTAGCTATTGGGTATAATCGAGGGCATTTGTTGAAGCGTTAATAAATTAACGTGCTTCCGGTTATGCTTAAACGTACATTTATCGCGAAACGTATTTAACTTACGTAACCAATAAAATAAATGAACAACGACCATAATTATCATTAAAATAATTATATAACACATGATTGATGTAAACGTTTGATGGTTTTATGCCCGTTTACATTAAACGATAATATTTGGCGTACGTCGATTTAACCTATCGCTTATGATTTAAAGTAAACACGTACAATAAAAACAAAAAAAAAAAGGGTTAAAAAAACATTGTGGATTTATTGATGTCGTCAATGACTTGAAAACACAGGGTGTTATAGACTTCCCCCGTTAAACGAGCCTTGTCCTCAAGGCTCACAATGCAGCACTTGACGACGATGCGGTCCTGGTGAAGAGGTGTGGGTATTTCTTCTTGAATTGGTCTTCACGTTCCCACGTGAACTCAGGACCTCTCTTGGAGTTCCATCGAACTTTGACTAATGGGATTCGGCTTCTCTTCAACCGTTTAACTTCACGACCCACTATTTCTAATGGTTCCTCAACAAAATGAAGTTTGTCATCAAGATGAAGTCCATCCAACGGAACGGCTAATGGTTCGTCGGCATGACACTTTTTCAGGTTAGACACATGAAACGTATTATGAACTCTACTCAACTCTTCAGGAAGATCGAGCTTGTAAGCAACCTCTCCAACCTTTTCTAACACCTTGAAAGGTCCAACATACCTAGGGTTTAACTTCCCCCGTTTGCCAAAACGTACGACCCCTTTCCAAGGCGAAACTTTAAGCATAACTTTATCCCCGACTTGGAATTCCATTGGTTTACGCTTCAAGTCAGCGTAACTCTTCTGTCGATCACGAGCGGCTTGCATCCTTTGCTTGATCTGGATGATTTTCTCAGTGGTCTCTTGAATTAGTTCTGGACCGAGTATTTGAGCTTCTCCAACTTAGTTCAACAAACAGGTTGAACGACACCTTTCGACCATAAAGTGCTTCGAATGGTGCAGCCTTGATGCTGGCGTGATAGCTATTGTTATATGAGAACTCGACTAATGGCAAATGGTTAACCCAACCCTTTCCAAAGTCGATCGCACAAGCACGCAACATATCCTCGAGAGTTTGAATGGTCCTCTCGCTTTGCCCGTCTGTTTGTGGATGGTACGCAGTACTCATATCTAAATTAGTACCCAAAAGCGTCTGAAGTGACCTCCAGAAATTTGATGCGAATCTCGGGTCACGATCACAAATGATTGAGACAGGTATTCCATGCCTCGTGACCACCTCCTTTAGGTACAATCTTGCAAGTTTATCCAAAGGATCGGTCTCTCTCATTGGTGTGAAGATCGCAGACTTAGTGAGTCGGTCAACGATCACCCAAATTGTGTCATAGCCTTGAGACTTCCTTAGGAACTTCGTGTACAAAATCCATAGATATTGTTGTCCCACTTCCATCGGGTATCTTGGGTTGTACCAGCAATCCTGATGGCCTTTGATGTACGACCTTGACCTTAGCACAGGTCAAACACTTGCTAACATAAGTGGCTATGTCGGCTTTCATGTTGGGCCACCAATATAGCTTCTTCATGTCTTGGTACATTTTGTCAGAACCCGGATGAATAGAGTATTTTGATTTGTGGGATTCGTGCATGATTACAGTCCGTAAATCCCCATAACAAGGTAACCAGCTCCTGCCATTGAGGCACAGGGTTCCATCCGCACGTGGTTCCAACTTTGATCTCAAATTGCTTCTGGAAATTTAGCATTTTCAATCAACATTCCCCCAACGTCTTCACTCTTAATGTTCTCTGGTTTTCGCGCTTCGGTCTGAGCATTTAAGATTTGTTTGGGAAGATCCAAGCTAATAGTCATGACTAAGGCTCGAACTCTTAACGGTGGTTCTCGTTCTTTCCTGCTCAAAGCATCAGCAACGACATTTGCTTTCCCCGGGTGATAACGAATATCGCAATCGTAATCACTTAGCAACTCTAACCATCGGCGTTGCCTCATGTTCAACTCTTTTTGATCTAAAATGTGTTGCAAACTCTTGTGATCGGTGAACACCGTACACTTAGTTCCATATAAATAATGTCTCCAGATCTTGAGAGCGAACACCACTGCACCAAGTTCTAAATCATGAGTTGTATAGTTCTTCTCATGAATCTTCAACTGGCGTGATGCATAAGAAATCACTTTTTCTCTCTGCATCAACACAGCGCCCAAACCCTTCTTTGAAGCATCGCAGTATGCGATGAAATCTTCGCTTCCTTCAGGTAATGCAAGGATTGGTGCACTGCACAACTTTTGCTTCAATAGTTGAAAAGCTGCTTCTTGTTTATCTCCCCACTCAAACTTGACCTTCTTTTGAGTAAGCTTAGTCATTGGTTTGGCGATCTTTGAAAACCCTTCAATGAACCTCCGGTAATACCCAGCAAGACCTAAAAATTGACGAATCTCCGTTGGTGACTTAGGAGATGTCCAATCTTTAATGGATTCAATCTTGGCTGGATCCACATGAATTCCTTCACTATCGATCACGTGACCGAGGAACTGTACTTTGGGAATCCAAAATTCACATTTGAAGAACTTGGCATACATCTCTCCTTCTTAAGCAATTCTAAGATTTGCTTAAGGTGTTTTTCATGTTCTTCCTTGTTCTTCGAATATATCAGAATATCATCAATAAAGACAATCACGAATTTATCTAGATATGGTTTGCATACCCGATTCATAAGGTCCATGAATACGGCAGGTGCGTTTGTCAAACCAAACGGCATAACTTGAAATTCGTAATGGCCATAACGAGTTCTGAAGGCAGTCTTCGGAATGTCTTCTTCTCGAACCCTCAATTGGTGATAACCTGACCTTAGGTCGATTTTCGAGTAAACACTCGACCCTTGGAGCTGATCAAATAAATCATCAATTCTTGGGAGCGGATAACGGTTCTTTACCGTTAGTTTATTCAATTCCCGGTAATCAATGCACATCCGGAATGATCCGTCTTTCTTCTTGACAAACAAGACCGGAGCTCCCCAGGGTGAGGAACTGGGTCTTATAAAGCCTTTGTCGGATAGCTCTTTCAGTTGCTCAGATAATTCTTTCATTTCGGAAGGCGCCAATCGATAAGGTGCCCGTGCCACAGGTGCAGCACCAGGTACCAAATCAATTTGAAACTCCACTTGTCGAGTCGGAGGAAGACCCGGCAAGTCTTCAGGAAATACTTCAGGAAAGTCTTGACTATTGACGTTCTCAAGTCGCTTTTCTCCGACTTGTCTTCAACCTCTTTTGTAGTAACATGTGGCAGAAAGATGGGAAACCCTTTTTCTATGTACTTCTGCGTTTTAGTGCAAGAAATGATGTTTAATCGTGTCACATTTCCCTGGGTACTTCCATCACCGTGTATGATTAAGATTTTATTTTTCCAGGGAATGCGAACAATCTTCTCGGGGGGGTGTGGCGACACACAATGACCGCGATGTTTTTGCCAACCAATCCATGCCGATTATAGCATCGAAGATTGCCAAGTTCTACAGCAGTTAAGTTTAACGTTGAATTAATGTTTAGGAAGTTTAATGTGCAACCCATAAGTATAGTGTTTAACCTCAATTATCCTCCCGTCAACTAGGTCGACATCATAAAAATGATCTAGGTAATGGCGTGATGTCAATTTGAGAGCAAAATGCAGTTACACAAAAACTTCGATCGCACCGTACCAAACAAGATATAAGCCATAGGCGGTTATTTAGAAGAAACGTACCCGCAACTGACCGTTTCTGGATTTGCCACTCGCATTTCCAACCACATACACCCTTTCGGCTAGAGCCCGTGATCACTCCCAAGCTTGATTACCACGGTTGCCTTTGTTGTTCTTCATTCTTGGACAATCCTTTTTGAAGTGTCCCTGAGCTCCGCACTCAAAACAAGTAGGTTTCTGACCCGATCCGGTGCCCTTCTGGTTGTTAATGTTGTTGGCATTTCCCGTACCCCTACAGTCACGGGCGATGTGACCATATTTGTTGCATTTATAGCACTTTGGAGCACACGGACCGTCATGGTGGTAATTGCACTTTGAGCACAGGGGTCTAGATCCCCCATATGGTTTCTTATCACCCGATCCAGCAGTGTATGCCCTGCCGGTGTTTTGCCTCTTGATTTGTTGTTGTTGTTGATTCTGACTATTTCGGGAAGTGTTTTCAAACTTCCTCTTGTTTTCAGCTTGTCTTTCCGCAATGGTATTGACTCTCTTGTCCATCAGTTCAGTGGCCATTTCAATAGCCTCTTGCATTGTCTTTGTTTTTTGAAGCTACATGTTTTCCATGGATCATGTCGGCAAACCCCCACATACCTTCAATTTTTGGTCTGACTCCTCAGGGAGCCCCCCCATCCTCACACAGAGAAGTGCTAGTTCTTGAAAACGTTGGTTGTACTTGACCACATCCGTACCTATCACTTTCAAGTTCCATAATTCAGCCTCAAGCTTCTTCATTTCGTTTCGTGGACAATATTTGTCAGTCATCTTCTTCCTTAGATCGACCCAAGTCATTGAATATGCAACATCATGAGTAACAGTCATAACATGGGAATTCCACCATGTTAGAGCACTTGCTAAAAGAGTACAAGTAGAGAACTTGACCTGGTTTTCCACCGAGCAGTTGCTTATTCGGAAGACAGTCTCCATTCTTTCAAACCATTGGGTTAACTCAACCACTCCCTCGGTGCCCTTGAAATACAGAGGTTTGCACTTCATGAAATCCTGGTAAGTGCACTCTCGAGCAACGCGTTCAGATCCCCTGACACCCGTTCCCGAAGAATGGCTATCAGTGCCATTCCTAGTTGCGTCACGTGCGGCCAAGGCGGCACTGACACCTTGATCAATCATAGCTTGGAGTTGGGCATTGGTGACCGTAGTGGTTGTGGTTGCTGTTGGGGCTGGTGTTGTTGTTGTGGCCGGTGTTGACCTTGTGGCTCTTTTTGGTGCCATTTTCTTTAATCACAAGAAAATACAATATCCGTTAGATTTCATAAAATCATAACCATGACATGACATATCCATGATAAATAAAGTGAGATCACATCACACAGTGAAATGTACAATTGAATTGTAATTAACAATGATATAACCAAATCGACATTCATTCATCACAAATTCGATTATAAACATGACATAATACCACCATTCCATATATAACTGGAAAACATACATGATTGGTTCTTGATACAAAATGATCATAATGTTAGGTTACAACAAAAGAAAACATAATAACCCTAAGCCTTACTAGCCGGGATTCACCCCGTAATACATAGTAGGCTAAATACAAAACGACTAGCCATAACAAAGTCTAATCTAAGTACTGCTACCAGCCTCCTCTGGCAGCTCTGGCTGTGCAGGACCCCCAGTGGGTCCCTGCTGTCCCTGTAATGCAGTAACCTGCCCCTGTAATGCCATCACCTGTCCCTGTAAAGCTGTCACCTGCCCCTGCAGTGTGGTGACCAGTCCCTGAAGTGGAATCATCTCTCTCTGTAGTGTCTGCATAACAGTCAATGTCTGAATAATCTGCTGCTGTCGAGTACGATCAGCAGCTCTCAACTCTCTCATCTCCTCACGCCTCCCGCGGTCTGTCTCTAGCAAATCTGAAATCGCTCTCCGTCTATTACGATCCGCTGACTGTAACTCTGTGATCTCTGACATCTGTGCATGAACTGTGGTGCGTAGTGACATAACCTCTGCACGAGCAAGATCACTCGCATCCATAGATCGTCCCCAAGCCTCTCTAGACATCCTAGCCTCAGTCTCCATCAAAAGACGTGTATGTGCATGTCCACGTCTGTCTCTAAACAGCATATTGACCCGACCGGCCAATAACTGTCTCTGGCTCTGCTCATCATCTAACGCAGGTGTAAGATCCATCTGTGTCTTGCTAACCATAGAACTCAAATCTCTCACGTGTGCACCCAACTCTGTGTCGGTACTAACTGGAGCTCCCTGTAGGGTCTCAACAATCTCATCCCATGAATCCGTGATCCCATATCCAACATATCTCTCTGGGTCACGCCTGATCTCCCTGTCCATAGTGGCAACAAAGCCGTAATCTGCCCTAAGACCTCCAGCTGGTCTAGCAGCAGCAGCGGCGGAGCTCTCTCCTACCTCATATCTGGGACCAAGAGCTATACCTAACCTCTTCCGAGGTGGTAGGTTAACCTCGGGTCTATCCTCTCTATGACTGGCAGAGGGTAACAACAATGGTGGTAATGAAGTAGGAGCTGATGTGGGCATGGGTGGTGGTGCATCTGGTCTGGTGGGGGAGAGTATGAAGGGTGGTGGTAATGGTAGAGAATGGGAAGTAGCTGCAGCCTCAGCTCTCATCCAAATCGTGGCAGCTCGATAGCCCAACGAACGAATAGGACTAGGAGTGGTGCTGTCAATACAGCGTGAGGGGTGGTGATAGTGGGAAGGAATCTGGGTGGTGATGAAACCATGGAGAATAGTGGTGATGCCTTGTGGGGAAGATATAGCACGCATCTGGCAACCCAGAATCAGAACCATAAGCTGGACAGGTACTGGCATCTGGAATAGTAATCCTAGCTGCCATACGATATGCAGGGTGAGGTGGTGGTGTTGGTCCGTAGACACATCAGTCCATCAAACGGCTCCAGTCCTCCTCTGTCAGGACGGGACAGTAGCTGGTAAAGCAATAACTATAGGAAGGCAGGAGCTGATGCGACCACCTCTGCCTCCTCATCAACCTCAACACCATCTCATCATCCTCATCCTCCCTCATCTGCATCGATGTCCTAATTATCGCCTCTCCTCCTCGATTCCATCTCATCATCATCCGTCATCTACCTCCATCAGCAATAGGCGATAATCCTCCTCAGGTCCTCATCTCATCCTCCTCTGGATCTGCCCTCTGTGTCAGTATCTGGGGAACATAATCAAGAGACTATGCAGTGGGTGAGGCATCTCAGCAACGGCTGATCCTCACAACGATCTCATCATCTTCATGCTCTGGACCTGTAACATAATCTGGCGAAAGTGGTGCATGCCTCTGGCTCCTCAGGGACTTTAAGAAATATGTAGTCTTAAGAAAAATGAGATTTTTCCCATCATTGACATTTTAAATTTTGAAAACATAATTTTAGAAAATAGGTCACAAAGTTCAGGCTGTTAGATGCGCAAAGATAATGAATCGACCATATACTGTTTACCATAAGTATTTACATTGCCTTCCCTACGGATGAACAGAGTAGGATCCACCTGAACCTTTGGAGAGATCATGGGAATGCTAATTAATACAACATAACGTACCACGCACGATGAAGCTTGTTTCAACCCTTAAAGAGGATTCTTGCTTATACACGTGATTGGTGTTATCTGGGATCCACAAACCCATCCGTTGGCTAACATACACCGCTCCCGTAGATTACCATTTAAGCAACGCAGTCTTTACATCCATTGGTAAGACGACCATGTTTATTGGTGAGCGCAAACGCGAGAGAAAATCCTTATAGCCTCAAATCTTGCAACCGGAGCAAAAGATCTTCACAATCAATTCCTCATCTTGGACGGTAACCACATCCACGAACCGAGCTTTGTTCTTGAGAATACTCTCCCAGTTTCGTGCGTAGTTTTGCTTTGTAGATCCACTTCAAAGTAATAACCATAACTTTATCTGGTCGGGGTACGAGCTCCCATACACCAAGGAGTTCGAACTCATTAAGCTCTTCTTGCATTGCTTTGATCTAGCAGGATTGAGTCAAAGCATCTTTATACGTCTTGGGTTCAACAGCAGTGAGGAAAGCATCATAGTAATAGAAAAGATCTTTGCTCATTTAATTGCAGTCTTAGTGGAGACTGGGGTAGTGATTTTTCACCGATAATATTTTTCAAGTGGATGATCCTTAGACATTTGCTACTGTTATTAGAAATGGTGATCGGGATGCATAATTGTATGACTAAGATCCGTTGATGAAGATTGATCAGAAAGAACTTCTGGAATTAAAATACCAAAGTACGGATCGTTATTCATATGTGCGACATCTAAGTCATGATTGTCTTCTTCCGCTGCATACTCAGATTTGAGGGTGTTACAGTTTTGAAGTTACTAGGTGATAGTGCATCTTGGTCAACAGTAGTTGTGGAAGGTAAACCGGTTAAATCAGCTGGTTCTGGAGCAACTGCTTCAATAATTGGAGCAATGACTTCAGGAGCTGGTAGATCAATAGTTGGTAAAGGAGTGTCTAATTCGTCAAATAGCGGTTAAATAAAATATCCCAATCAGTTATTGAAGGTGGCTCACAGATTTGAAGAGTAGGGTTTGGCACGAGTCCTGACTAATGTTGGCAGGAGTCCAAATCATGAAGTAGGCGGGCCGAGAACTTCTTTATTCAGAAGCCCATTGCAGTCAGCTCATCAAAATCAACATGAATTGTTTCAATTATTCGCCTGGTACGTCTGTTGTAAATTCAAAATGCTTTCTTTGTAGGTGCATAGCCACCATATCACAACAACCTGTGATATCTTCCATATTCACGTGATTTAATAGCACCTTTATAATTCCTTGTGCGAACATATATTCCAAAAGCCTTTAACAGTATCAATGTTCCACGTGAAGGCAGTATTAACAATATTTAACATCACAGCCCATACCTTTCGATATTGAGTACTTGGCAGTTTGAATATTCTTTATGCCTGCTTATACCCTACGTTCATGACAGCCACATCACCATACCACGTAATGGTTCACCTCACAGTAACATCCTTTGCTGCTGCTGTTGTCAGACCCATGTCGAATCACCAATTATTAGACTCTCATTGGAGAGTTCTAATTCTATTCTGGATCCTAAAAACTAGACGCCTACCCCTCTTTATATACTAGAGGGGTTAGGGTTTACAAGACAAGATAAGAACAAATAAAGATAAGATCAAATAATATTTCCTGTATCTTCTATTTTTCAGTTTTTGATCTTTTGATACTTTGTCTTGTAGGTCCTCCATCTTTAACATGTTTTGTCATAATCAACTCAAGTTATAATTCCCAACACGACACGCATTGGTCCACAAAGATCCATGTGCAAAAGATAGAGTTTTTCTTGGTTTATGTCTTCAGATTTAGGTTTGTGGGGTTTCTTCTTGCTTTTACCCATTGCACAAGCAGAACACAGATGGTCCTTTTCAAATTTTAGCTTAGGGAGACCCCGAACAAGACCTTGTCTAGCTAAGTGATTGATTGCACCAAAGTTCAGATGAGACAGATGTCGGTGCCATAGCCAGGACTTAGTCTTTGAGGCCTTTGACAAGAGACATATAGGAGAGGATGCCATCATATCTCCAAGAGACAGAGTATATAGATTGTTGCCTCGAGATATATTCAATAGATCAACACCTTCTAGATTACGAATGAAGCAAGTGTGTTGATGAAAAGCAACTTTAAGATTCGAATCACAGAATTGCCTAACTGAGAATATGTTTTGTCCAAGTCCTTCTATGTAGTAAACCCTTGATATCATAACATTCCCAATCTAATAATCACCATATCCTAATATCTTTGCCATGTGATCATTTCCGAATTTGACTGCACCTAAAAATTTATTGACGAAATTGGTGAGTTGAGAGCGATCTTTGGTCATATGCTTGGAGCAGCCAGAGTCCAAATACCAGAGAACAATTTGGACGACCTGCATTCATTAAGAGAGGTAGATGGAACATCAGAAACTATAGATCCCCAAGATTGACTGGGTTCCTTTTTGTTAGTAGATACAAATTTAAGAACCTTAGATTTGCTAACAGGAACATTAGTTTTAGATTTCCTAGGTTTCCGTGAGTAAACCAATGTTACGACAGGTTTAGATTTTACACGAGCATTTACATTATAGTTAAAATCAAGAACACACAAATCATGATTATCAGAAAGCGTGCAACCATTACACTTAACACATTTAAGTTTAGAATTCGCATTAAGCTTGGAATGTTGCACATGAGCAGTTCCTTTAGGTTGAACAACACAATCTTTATTTTTCAAACTAGATTTAACTTTCTTACGATGGGCTTCTACTTTATTCTTCTGAGTACTACTTGGTGTTTGCCGAATCTTATATTTCTTTAGATCACTTCTACGATGAAGTTTCCCAACGTCCCGAGTACGTCGGTTAAGCTATTGCTTTTCCCATTTTCCCTCGAGGGAGCAGCCCGGATTTGGCTCGAAAAAGAACCCCCTCGATCGATTGTTACATGGGACGATCTTGTTTCAAAATTCATCACAAATTTTTTTCCTCCTTCTAAAACAACCAATCTTCGAATGAAATCACGAGATTCAACAAAATATTCGACGAAACGTTTTATGAAGCTTGGGATCGATTCAATGATCTTCTTAGGGCATGCCCACATCACGGGTTTTCAGAATTGCATCAACTCGATACATTCTACAATGCCTTAAACACTAATGATCAAGACTCATTGAACTCCGCTGCGGGTGGTAATTTTTTGGATAAGATGCCTAGAGAATGCCTTAAAATTATCGAAAGCAAATCCAAAGTTCGTCAATCACGAAGCAAGGCAGTCATTGCCAAAGTAGGTACGAGCTCTTCCACCCCAGCAGTTTCAATCCGATGTTGCCCGAATTAAAAAGATTGGTTAGGGCATTGCTCCTAACAAGAAAAATCAAGCTCTCACATCCTGCTCTCGCTTACCGTTAACGCAATCGAGCCAAGTTTGTACTTGCGGTGGTGCTCATTCTTATCAACAATGTCCCGCCTACGACCGGTTGGCAACATGGTTCCACGATAATATCCAGCATATGTTCACAAGCCGCCGCGGCGAATTTAAATCAAGGATATACCGTATCCGACATCCGATGTTTTTAATCATATTCGACCTCCCGTTTTTTCTCACCGTCGCAAAATCAATCAAAAACAATCAAAAAACCCGATTCAATTCAAGGAAATAACTTCAATCAAAACCGAGGGGGAAATTACCACCAAAACACAGGGGAATAATGTCAATCAAGGACAAATTTTCATCCCCAAGTTAATCCAAAACCCCGATTTATCCCAAGCCTCAACATAGCAAGCTCCGGGTTTCCCACGAGCTCCATGTGTGTCTAACTCGATGTTCGATAGCTAACGTCAAAGCCAACGATGCAATCTGGAAAAATACCAAAAACAATTACCCCACTTGGCTCAGTCAGGGCAAAACACACAAAATCAAAATGATGGGAATGCAAAAATCAATAGACAATATAAGCCAATTTCTGCTTCAAAATGGTAAGTTTTCCAACACGCGCGTTCCACTATCAGGGTCGGATCTCTCCCGGGAACACCGTTACCAACCCTAAAGAAGAAATTGAAAGGTATCACCACGCCGAAGCGGGTGTTACTACGCAAGAACCCACGATTTCCTCCTACCACCTTCTACTTTAATGAATCGGTGATACCGTAGGTCACAAAAGGATAACGCTGCTCCCCGAACTAGGCAACGGAAGCACCATAGACGTCCAACCTCCCGTTTCAACCAATCTCGAAATCAAATCTCCAAGCCCGATGTTGAATCCGTTAGTGCTCCAAAGGTGTCAATCCCATTTCCTTCGAGAAGAAACGATGAAAAAAGCCGTGAAAAAGCTAACGAACAAATTGAGAAATTCTATGAAATCTTCAAAGATATGAATTTTGAAATTTAGCTTTTTGGATGCCCATAACTCTAGCCTAACTATGCCTCAACTTTAAAAGCCTTAATCGAAACAAAGAGAAATTGAAATGAAAATGGCAAAATTGAACGAAACTTGCTCGGCGGTCATCCTTAACAATAGCCTAGAAAACTTAGAGAACCCCGCAGAATTCTTATCTCGTGGGAAATTTTCCTGGCATTAAACACATTGCATGCCTTGGCCGATCTCGGTGCAAGCTTCAATCTTATGCCGTACCCGTGTGGAAGGATCTAATCTCTTTCCGAGCTTACACCAACATGCATGACGCTAGAGCTAGCGGACCTTCAATCACTACAACAATCGTATCCCGCCAAAGACGTCCGTTGTGTTGGTGGGAAAGTTTCTAATTTCAGCCGATTTTGTTGGTTGTTGGAATTTGACCACAGACCCCCGAGTACCTCTAATTCTCGGTAGTTTTTTCTGAAAACTCAGTCGTGCATTACTCGATGGTACGAGGGTGAAATTACCCTTCGTGTTGGCAAGAGGCATAACTTTCCAACCCTAGATCAAACTTCGAGGTACAACTGGCAAATTTCAATCATATGACGGACAAACCGATTGACGTCATTGATATGGCTGGTGAAGAATACTCGCAAGAGGTCTTAGGTTTATGCTGATCGGTAAGCATACGGAAATCCTTCTCCGTGCTTTTGATCCATGTTGCTAATCGTCTCCGACCTTAACTCCATTCGGAGAAAGTGACTTTCTACTGTTCGAGGAAGCAAATGCTTTTCTAGCTCTAGATGATGATACAACTTCACCGGAAGTTGATCCGACTTATTATGATCCCGACGGGGACATTCTCATCCTAGAAGCATTCTTGAACAATGAACCACCGACTCCTATTCCAAATCAAGGAGATTGTTTACCAGAAACCCAAGAAGAAATCAAACTTTGTGAAGCCAAAACTGTTAAATCTTCGATTGATGAACCGCCAGAGGTTGAACTCAAAGACTTACCTCCCCATCTTGAATACGCATTCTTGGAAGATGACAACAAGTTACCAGTCATCATTGCTAAAGAATTAAGTTTGGGGGAGAAAGCCGATCTGATCAAGGTTCTTAAGTCCCACAAGCGAGCCATCGCTTGGAAATTATCCGACATTCAGGGTATTAACCCGGAATTTTGTACCCACAAAATTCTAATGGAAGAGGACTATGCACCAGCGGTCCAACATCAAAGAAGAGTAAATCCAAAAATCCACGATGTTATTAAAAAGGAGGTTGAAAAACTTCTCGAAGCTGGATTGATTTACCCTATCTCCGACAGTCCCTGGGTTAGCCCGGTACATTGTGTACCAAAGAAGGGAGGAATAACTGTGGTAATGAACGAGGAAAATGAGTTGATTCCAACTCGTTTGGTTACCGGATGGCGGGTGTGCATTGACTATCGTAAGTTAAATGAAGCCACCCGCAAAGACCACTTCCCTCTACCGTTCATGGACCAAATGCTTGAGAGATTAGCGGGGAATGAATACTACTGTTTCCTCGATGGTTTCTCCGGTTATTTCCAAATCCCCATTGACCCCCGTGATCAAGAAAAGACTACTTTTACTTGCCCATACGGAACGTTTGCCTACCGTCGCATGCCTTTCGGCTTATGCAATGCTCCAGGCACGTTTCAACGATGTATGTTAGCAATCTTTCATGACATGGTTGAGAAGACGATGGAAGTCTTTATGGACGACTTCTCGGTCTTTGGGAATTCTTTCCAAAACTGCCTCTCCCGTTTAGACCACATGCTTCAAAGGTGTGAAGACACCAACTTAAGTCTTAACTGGGAGAAGAGCCATTTTATGGTCAAAGAGGGCATTGTCCTCGGCCATAAGATTTCTAAGAAAGGGATTGAGGTTGACAAAGCCAAAATCGATGTCATTGCAAAATTACCTCATCCCACCACCGTCAAAGGAATTAGGAGTTTTCTCGGTCATGCCGGTTTTTACCGGCGGTTCATTCAGGATTTCTCAAAAATATCCCGACCAATGACCCATCTCCTTGAGAAGAATACTCCATTCATCTTTTCCGATGACTGCATTCGAGCTTTCCAAACATTGAAAGATAGACTTACGGAAGCTCCAATCTTGATTGCTCCAAACTGGGACCTTCCATTTGAGCTTATGTGCGATGCAAGCGATTTCGCCATAGGTGCAGTTTTGGGGCAACGTCATGAGAAACATTTTCGGCCTATCCACTATGCTAGTAAGACCTTGATTGAAGCACAAACGAACTACACTACGACTGAAAAAGAATTACTTGCCATAGTGTATGCTTTCGAGAAATTCAGGTCTTACCTCATCATGAACAAAAGCATAGTGCATACGGACCATTCCGCCCTTAAGTATCTCTTTGCAAAAAAGGATGCCAAGGCGAGATTGCTCCGATGGGTTCTCCTCCTCCAAGAATTTGACTTCAAAGTTATTGATACTAAAGGAGCCGAGAACCTCGCAGCCGATCATCTGTCCCGATTAGAAAACCCGTATGAAAACGTTCTCGACCCTAAAGAGATTAATGAAACATTTCCTCTCGAGACGTTAAGTATGGTGACTTTTCGTGGTGATTCTAGTACCCCGTGGTTTGCCGACTTTGCAAATTACCACGCGGGTAGATTCATTGTGAAGGGCATGTCGACCCAGCAGAAAAACAAGTTTTTCAAAGATGTTAAACACTATTTCTGGGACGACCCCTTCTTGTTTAAAATTTGTGCGGATCAAGTGATCAGGCGATGTGTGCACGGCAAGGAAGCTCTCGACATTCTCGAGGCTTGCCACAATGGACCCACCGGGGGACATCATGGTGCAAACCTAACCGCCAAAAAGATCTTTGATTCCGGCTTCTTTTGGCCCACCATTTACAAGGATGCCCACGAGTTTGTCAAAAACTGTGACTCGTGCCAACGACAAGGAAAAACTTCGCAACGGGATGAGATGCCTCAAAACTCCATCCAAGTTTGTGAAATCTTTGACATGTGGGGCATCGACTTTATGGGCCCGTTCCCGTCTTCACGAGGGAACAAGTATATTCTCGTGGCAGTCGACTATTTGTCAAAATGGGTTGAAGCGAAAGCGCTCCCCACCAATGATGCCCGAGTAGTTTGCAAATTTCTGAAATCTCTCTTCGCCAGATTTGGTGCTCCCCGTGCAATCATAAGTGATCGCGGAACCCATTTTTGTAATGACCAGTTTGCAAAGGTCATGCAGAAATATGGAGTTACTCACCGTCTCTCCACCGCTTATCACCCACAAACAAGTGGGCAAGTGGAAGTATCAAATCGTGGCTTGAAAAGAATCCTTGAAAGGACCATAGGTGAAAACCGTGCCTCCTGGTCGGACAAACTAGATGATGCACTATGGGCCTTCCGCACAGCTTACAAAACACCCATCGGGTGTACTCCTTACAAGCTTGTGTATGGAAAGGCATGCCATCTTCCGATCGAGCTTGAGCACAAAGCCTACTGGGCCTTAAAGCAAGCAAACTTCGATCCTGTAATTACGGGTGATCACCGGAAAGTTCAACTCAATGAACTTAATGAACTTCGTGATCATGCCTATGAGAACTCTTTGATCTATAAGGCCAAAACAAAGAGGCTCCATGACTCTAAGATCAAAAACCGTGTTTTCAACATCGGTGATCGAGTCCTCCTCTTTAATTCCAGATTAAAGATTTTCTCGGGCAAACTAAAATCCCGTTGGAATGGCCCTTTCACCATCACTAGAGTATTTCCGTACGGCACTGTTGAGCTTTCTCAAGCCAACGGGCCAAATTTCAAAGTGAATGGTCATCGCGTCAAGCATTACTTTGGAGGGAACGTACCACACTTGGTAGTTCCAGATCTCCAAACTTTCCCCAAGGATCAATAAATCCTTGTGATGGGTCAAGCATCGCGACCCTAAACAAGCGCTTCGTGGGAGGCACCCCATGCTTATCCGTAGTTGTAATAAGTGTTGTTGTTGTGTAAGATAGCTTGTCTTTTCCATTACCCGTGTTTCCATGTTGTTGTTATTTATTGTCCAGGATTGCCCGGATTGTGAAGACTCTCGTGTTCTCGGTTTTGTCTATTCGATCACTCGAGCTTCAAATCCTCAGCTTCATTTTGGGAATCCCGATATCCTAATCTAATCGACTAACGTTTTATCATTTGGCATACTTCATAAACGGCCTTAGGATAACGTAGTACCCTTCAAAACATCGAGGACGATGTTTAGTACTAGTTTGGGGGGGTATCTTCGATTTGATTGTTGCCTGCAGCATTGTTACCACGTAATCCCGTATTTTCACCAAAATTTTTGCAAAAATACCAAAAAAAAAAAAAAAAAAAAATTTTTCAAAAATAAAATAAGTGTTTTGTCACAGTTTTGACTTTTCTTTTGGGTAGAATGAGAATAATTTTTGACTCGATCGGGCGTGTTGAGCCCTAGCTAGTTCCTTCAGGCCAAGCTTTCACGAATTCTATTGCTTTGAATTTTAAAAATGTGAAAGACAAGAAATGATAGAGTTAAATATAAGTTTATGTGTTAAGCAAGATTCGTCTCAAAACTTATATGAATAACTTGTGTTCTTTTTCTCCCATAAGCTTCTAATCCACCTAATCATACGTGCTTGTTCAACTAAGTCAATCGATGTTTTCAGAAAAAGCTTCAAATTTGTAACTTGATTCTTTAAAAGCAAGGTTTTGAAAGATAAAATGCCAAAGAAGCATGAATGAAGTATGAATGCAAAAATGCACAAATATTGTAATTATGCCAATGAAGCATACATTTGATCATATGGAGCTAGTAAAAGATGTGTCGTGATATCCCACTCCGCTAACCACGAGGTGGGGGTTCAAACTAAGACGTCTTTACTTCTAGGGATTTGGTGTGTTGTGATATCTCACTTGGAAGAAAGGTCTAGGTGAGGGTTCAAACTAAGACACCGATCCTTAGCCATTTTAGGAAGAAGGTGTTGATGTGATTTCTCACTACGCTAGCAACGGGGTGGGTTTTCAAACTAAGAACACCGGTCGTTGGTTGTGATATCCTACTAGGGAGCGAGGCCTAGGTAGGTGTTCAAACTAAGCAACACATTCCTAGCTTTAAGAACTTATGAAAAGGATAAAAATGTTGCAAAAAGTTCTATGGTTTAAAAATCAAGTTACAAGGTCCTAATAAGTTGTTGCTTTGAGTCGTGATTCATCTTGAATCACGACTATGAAAATAAGTTGATCTATGGTAAAAACGAGCACACACATTCAAATCATATATCCATGTTGGGAGTAAAAAGTTCACAAGTCATAAGTATGAGGGCTTAACATCTAAACTTATATCGACAATGATCTTGTTTAATTGCTTAGCTTGGGACTTGTGAAAAAATCAGGGACGATGAAATTATCCGTCAGGACGTCCGTGGATTATTCTACGAACGTTTCTCATTCTATGATCTCATTGTTGATGGTTTCTCGAGTGCTTACTTTATAGCATTGCGTGGGACTCGCAACATCTTAGTTTGGGGGATTTTGATATGTGAGAAAATGGTGAAACGGGGACTCTACATGTTTACTTCTAACAGTGCGGTGAGGGACACACAATACTTAGTTTGGGGGATTTGATATGTGCTTAAATTACACTATCTTTTACCTCTAAAAACGAGGCTTTAAATGACCAATAAAAAGCAAAAACTGTCAAATATATGTTTGTTTTGCATTTGTCTTATGCAGAAGTGGATATCAACAAAAAGACAGAAAACCAAGCCAAAATGACAAAATCTGAGCTGGATTGGAAACAAAGAATGTGCGGAATCAAGGCCAAAATGCACCAAAGTCAGAGTCAATATTATAATGACTCAAGCAGTCAAACCCGGAGCCGGAACTTGAAGAATAACTATGGATGCAATCTTATACCATCTGATGGGCGGGGAAAGCCCAACAGTATAATTATGAAGTGAGAAGGCCAAATGGGCCTCAATCAATTTCACAGCCCATTTGATTGTGCAATTGACAAACGACTGTGAAAACTTTGGAGGCCCATCCTAGCCAGTTACAGGCCCTAATACAAGGCCCACACACCCTCAATTGGGCCCAATACACAAAACAAGCCAACAAAAGGCCCACACTCCTTTATATAAAACTTTAGGGGCTAAATGGCCAATTTTAAACTATGTTTTATAAAGATAGAAAAAGAGCTAAAAAGAGTCCAGGGGACTGAAATGCCAATTGGCATTTCTTTCACAATTTTAAAAAAAACACAAGGGCTGGTTTTGCAATTAACCTAAAACCCTTTTATTCTTTTAAGTTATAAAACGCAGGGACCATTTTTGCAATTTACCAAACCTTTTAACTCTTTTGTTATAAAACCACAGGGACCATACATGTCACTTTCTAAACCTATTTATAACTAACTTTCGGCTAAATGAAATGAAAAGAGATAGAAAGAAGAGGGGGCATTTTTGCCTCTTCCCCATTCTTTTCGTTTAAACCCCTGCAACCACCCCGTACCCTCCCCGTTTACCGCCAAAAAACCAAACAGCTATCCCCACTCGGCAGTACGTTTGTTTGTAAGTAGATGCTTTGTCATGGTTTCACTTCCAAACCACTATCCCAAGTACCTTCCCAGCTCACCCATACCCTTTCCCCACAACCCATTACCCCTATAACCCTTCCCACTTGCAAAGATCACACAACCCGAAGACCTTCAATGGTGAGATGGTATAGAAAAGAAATGGAGGGCTAGGATTGCCTTGGGAAAGCTTTGTACTCTCACAACAAGCTCGTCCCAAGAACCAAAGAAGAGTTTGGACTTGTATAAAGGATAAGAGAACACGCGAAGGTAGAACGACCCCTGTTTTTTCCTTCTTAGTGTAATATTTAAATTAAGTTGTTTTAAGATTATTATAGTCAGTTGATTTAAAAGCTTTATGTTGTAAGAATCTACAAATTTCAGGTTTCTCTTTCTAAATTCCATTTTAGCATCTACCTAGCTTATTCATTTTGCTTATTTCAAATTTGTTTGCTTACTCTAGTGCTTAATCCTGTTTCATTTAGCTTAGACAACTTATAGTTGTAATTGTTTTAAGCTTACTTAGTTAAAAACTTATCTAGATTTCATTCTTGAATTTCTGTCATAAATAAGCAAATAACAACCTAGTAGAGAAACTAGCTTAATTCTACTAATAAGCTAGTAATTTTAGAGCTTACATAGTTTTATTAAGTCATTTTTAGTAAGAGTGGATATTAGGTTTAAGCTGTTATAGTTTTAAATAAACTTTAAGCTTACTTTAGTGTGACAGCTTATAGATAAAGGAGTGTTTGGATTATGCTTACTTTGACTCTTAAAGTCAACTGCACCTTGTCAAATCTCTTATTCAGTTGTGTTAGGGTAGTATAGCAAGTTTTAAGTAAGTTTTATAGGTTAGAGTCTAGTTTTACCAAGTTTAGAGTTTAAAATCCTTAGCCTAGCACCAGGGGATTTTTAACAAGAAAATCACTTGAGATTTTAGTTTTACTTAGCATTTAATTGTTCAAAAATGTTTAGCTTAGGTTTAGTATTACTCATTGAATAGGTTTTAAGAGTTTTCATTTCAAAACTTGGCTTGCATTCTATCTTTGTCAAGTATATCAGCAAATGACAGTAGCAAAGTTGAGTTTTGGTTGATTTCATTTTTGAATTCTTTTTCATTTCAATGAGAAACCTTGGAAATCCTTTTATCTAGGTTGAATAGAGGTAATTAGGTTAGCTTAGTTTCAAAATCTCAGCACTTAAAGTTCAAAAATAAGCATTTTAGTTTACTTGAGAAAAGCTTAAAAATTGTTTCATAAAAACTTGCATTTTCTCATTTCAATTTTCTTGATAAATTTGTTAAGAATAGGGTAATTTTAGTTTAAATCCTTTTTATACACATCTTAAGCTAGAATAAGTTTCTTTTGCTTTTAATTTTCATCAAGAAATAAGCTGGGAATAAGCTCAAATCCAAAAAGTTGGTTAAATAAGCACTTTCTGTAACAGCTTAACATTTGCTTATTTTCTGGCTTATTCTTTTGTTAAAAGTTAGAAGTCCTTTTATTAAAGTTGTAGAGATTAAGCTCCTTAATAGGTTTGTAGTTTTAAGTTTTTTCTGAAAAGCATTTTTTAATAAGCCAAAATTAAGCCATAAGCGTAGGGTCTGTTTTGTAATTTTCTAATAGTCAAGGGTTACCCGTTTCCACTGAATTGTAACTTTCCTAAAGTTACCCCGCCTACCCTGTTCTTTCTTTTATTGCAATATCTACCTTGTCTTTTTAGTAAAAATAAAATAGATTTAAATTTTAGTTTTTAGTTTTATAAAAATTAGGGTTTTGTTTTAATTGAACAAATTAGGGTTCAATTGAGTCATAAAATTTGGGGCTTTTCATTCCATTGTATTTCTGCACATTTTAAGTGTGTAAAAACCATTTTTCTATATTTTTCTCATTAAATTTGTATTTTCTAGCAATTAAAATAGATTTTAGTGATTACTTTTTCTTATAAAAATCATAAAAAATAGAAAAATAGTTGAAAATTTTTGATTCTTTTTGCAATAATTTTCATTTTAAATCTAGTATTTTTGAAAAATAAAAGAAAAATTTTAGTGTTAATTTTTAGAAAAAGTTTATTTTTGATTAAATCATTAATCTTTAGAAAATCATAAAAAATTCAAAAATAGTTAAAAAATTC
>BQNB010055125.1:0-26192 GCA_026074375.1 Tanacetum coccineum
TTGAGGACAAATAATATTATATCTCCCGGATGTCGTATCTCGACGAAGTGTGAATTGAAAACCTTGTTTCGGTTCGTGATCGCGTGCTTGAATAATAAATATTTTGGATTTTGATTCTAAACCTAATAACGCAAAGGGGAAAGCATATAAAGGCACGCTAAACTACAAAATTAAAGCAATTTAAAAATCTAACGACATTTAAAACAAATAAAAACTAATTAATAACTAAAATAAACTAATTATTCAACTAAAAATGACAAATTAAAACTCTAAAAACTTAAAATGCAAATTTCTAAACTAAAATGACTTAAACTAATTTTTAAAAGACAAAAAATATTTTTTTGAATTATTTACTATTTAAAACTATTTTTTAAACTAAATAATACTAAAAATTAAATTAAAATAACTAAACTTAATCCTAAAATTTTGAGAAAATTTATAAAAATACTAGAAAGTATTCCTAAAGTTTAAAAAGAAAAACGGGACAATAAGCTCCTACCAATAAGCTGTTAAAAATCAAATAAGCTAAATAAGCTAAAACTTAAATTGTGTAAATTAATTAAATGATGCAAAGAAAGAATGAAAAAGTCCCAAGGGCAGACTGGTTAAGGCATTGGTGTTGTGTGAGGGAGGTCACAGGTTCGAGTCCTGTGACAGTCCCATTTTATAAAACATTTTTTTTACTTTTTCTTTTTGAATAGCTAAATAATAAGCAATAATAAGCTACTTTAATAAAGGGACTTGTTAGTGCAAATATTACGATATTTAATCTACACATTCTCTTTTGTTTTGATAATGACAAAATATATATAACTTGTAATATATAACATTAAATGTACAAGTTACTCGTTATCATATATTGTCTCAACATACATCATCACATCTCAACGTCTCGAGTCTTCGTATGTTACAACACAGGTTCGTACATGTTTGTTATGTTGCATTATGAACAAACCTCATTTTACATTTTGCATCTACAAGTACTTTATTTAAACAAGTAAACTCTATTTTGGCAAGCCTCAACTAAACTTTTTATTTTACATACACAAGTTTACTTAAGTAAAAATAAAATATAAAATGGATTTTACATCATGCATGACATCATACATATAGTTGACCTTTATGTATTGTCACATCATATCTTTTTAAATATAGCCATAATCTTTGAATATTGCATAAGATTTTATAATATTTTTTTATCCCAAAATCCGGATTTGGTTAATGTAGGCCGATTCCCTTCAGGAACACTAGCCGGTTCTATTCTATAATGGAACCAGCAGAACCGGGCTACAGTGCCAGAATTTTGCCTATAAATAGCAAGCCAAATCTCAACATTTTCTTATCCCTTTCACACATACTTTCTCTCTAGTTTACAGCCATTTAGATATGTAGGAACACCTTCATTAATCATTTTCATTTTTGCATATGATTATAATGCTCTAACATTCATTTTGTTATAAGCATACTTTTAGGATGATCCACCAAAGCAAGCATTGAAGATCTTGCCATTTCCATCCACCACCAAGCATACCCATATGTAGATCTACAAGATTGAAGATATTGTCATCCACCACCAAGCATACCCATATGTAGATCTACAAGATTGGAGATCTCATCATCATCTTTTTAAAGGCTTCCTAACATTGGAAGTTCATTTAGATTAGGCATTCAAATCCATTAGACACATTTGTCTTGGATCATCATTACATACACATTTGTATCATCTCTTTGTATCATTTGATTTAGACTAGATGGTTTATATGTTTGTGCCATAAAACACAAAGTTTGTTATGTTGGGCCATAAAACATAATGCGGTTTTGGGTTGGTTCTACCCTTTGTGTAAGAACTCGGTATTTAGCTTTATACCGGATAAAGTGTAAGCGACGATGGGTTGGTTCTACTGGTGTTAGGACCCGGTATTTAGCTTAGTACCGGATAAAGTGTAAGCAACGTTGGGTAAGGTTTTCTCTGCCAAGAAGGGAGCTTGTTGATCTAGAAAAGTAACTCTCGAGTTGGGTACTCGGGGAGTAGAGTAGGGCGGAGAGGAGCTCCGTGACCAAACTACTATAAATCATCATGTTCGGTTTGCTCTTTATTTATTTATCGCTCTCTATTTATTTTATGCTTGTGATTATGTTGTGATTTGATGTTTATAATTATGTTGTGACTACTTGGTTATTCTATGCTTTCATATAGTCATAAATCATATGTGGTACTTTTCATATTATGTCGCGATTGATCAGGGATTTGATACAAACGTTTTTATATTTGAATCAAAAACGTATTCACCCCCCTCTACGTTTTCCACAATTGGTATCAGAGCCATGTTGCTCTAGTTTTCAAAACAAATTATTTTCAAAACCGAGTACGATTCATGTATCAATTTTTTTCAAAAAGCGGGACTTAATATGAAAAGTATGTCATTGCTTTATACTTAGAAGTCTTGATTTGTGAATATCGTTGTAATACAAGCTTGAATAATGTCTAAAATTTATTATATATGTTTACCTTAAAGCCTACCAATTGTTAAACCTTTTAGTCGGGTAAATATGCGTTTTTTGTAAAAATCAATCAGACCGGCAATTCTGTTCATTATTAAAGGCGGTTCTGTTCGTTATTAAATCCGGTTCTGTTCTGGCGAGCCGGTTCTACAGAAACCTTTTCAAATTTTTAATCAACTTCAAAAGGTCATAAAAACTTAACCGTAAATCCGTACAAGTCGTGCCACCTACCGTTTCGAAGCTAATTGAGTCTAGTTTCGAATAAAGTAGGTTAGAGGTATTGATTATAAGTTTAAGTAAGTCAAATTTGCAAAATACCACAAAGTGTCCAAAATTTCAAGTTTCGTATTAACATAGAAACTCAAACCTTTAAGTCAGGAAATTTTGGTTGGTATCCTTTGAACTTTGATACATCCTTCTTTTAAAATAAAGTAATTTGGCCATTAATCAAGCTTGGTATACATCATCAAACTCATCGCAAGGCGAAAAGAATTTTTTGTATGATATGTTATATGATTAGTCGTTCTAGTTTGCATTGCGCCTATATGATGATTGTATGCTTATCTCTCATTGCATTTGAGCTTGCTTATTTATGAAACATAAATGTCAAACATGTCTTGTATGTTCCTTCGCTTGTATGACAATTTAGATTCTTAAAAGAAATAATACGGTTTCTAAAGGAGTGTTTGGGTTAACTCCTATATGTGTCAAAAATGTATTTTCGTAAATGTTTTGTCAACTCATATTAGTCATGATATGATTATAATGTGTTATATGATATATGATTACTTGTTGCATCTTATTTAGTATCATATACTTTTTGCATCCTATATGTGATCTTGTTGTCTGAGATGCCATGATATTTATGTGTTTGTTTGTCGTCTTCATGTTTTTGCACAATAAGGCTTAAGCTAGGTCTCGTGCACCCCATATAGGCATATATCTCTTCCTTTGTTTTTGCTATGTCAACTTCTCGCATCATCTCAATTTCTTAATCAAACATTGAAAATAAGACTAAGTATGCTAGTAAAATGTTTTGATAAAAAAATTGTGATAAAAATTATGCTCATCAAAGTGGGATTGGCAACTTGAATGTTTCATCCGAAATACTCAAGTAAAGATGAAGTGTAATGATGTCTTGTTGTAGTCTTTAAAATACTTTTCAAAAGCGGGTCAAAGTAATAAGTTATTGTTTTGGTTAAAACGGGTCAAAACTAGTGTTTGGCAAAACCCATAAAGAACTATTCCACGGTTCATTTAGACCAAGTGTGTCTTTGATATTTAAGCATGTATTTTAAGAATAAATTCTGGAAGTTCTCGTTAATTACTCCTTCACATATAACTTATAAATACCAAGTACTATATTAATAGGGAATTTCATAATCATATGAGGCCTCTCCGGGGTGTCGTATCGACGAGTTGTGGATTTACGATTTAAAGTGTCCTGGCTCCTCATACGTTCACTACATGACCTCTAAATTATGATAGCCCGAACGATAGTATGATAACCCATTCAAAAGTAATTGTTCCAAATTACATAATCTAAATATCAAGCTGTAGTAATTACATACCACTTGCCGAACAGCCTGAGTTTAGGAAGTTAGTGCCTACACGGTTTTCATGTTATTTCAAGATATGGAAGACAAGTTTCGGTCATTTTAGGTGTGTATAAGATTAAAACAACAAGTTTTGTATAAAATGGGTCATTTTAGGAATTTTGCATAAAATCAATCATATGAAATTAGGAGTAGTGCCACCCGTCACTTTAAATATAATTGAGCATAGCTTCATGTAATGATGGTCTCAGTGGATTTGTAAAATACTATTATCAACTTTTAGTATAATAACAAAAGACAATTTTTTTATCATGGCGTTTTCGCCAAAATTCTAAATATTTTTTTTAAAAATAGGGCATTTCAAAAATACTTCGTTAAATTTATCTACACATTGTGACATTGTCATTTCATCTTGTCAAACCTCCATACCCACTAGTTCACCAACTTGTTCTCCATCTCCTAAACACTACTAATGTTACATTTTCCATACTAGTGGTAAATATGATCTTTTCTTTGTTAGTCTTTCATGCCTTCTTGCACTGCATATACATGTATTGGTTATATGTTCTTGTTTTATTATTGATCTTGTCATTATTTTGGTGTTTGATAACTATATGATTCATTCACAAATGCATAATCCTTAGGAAAGGTTTTTGTTTCATTCTTAAAAAGTTTTCATGCTTATATTCGTGATACTTAAGGCTTAAACATGACTTGCATGATTTTGTCTCTTATATGATGTCTCGTATGATCTCATAATTTTTCATTTTGATATATGATGATTTTTGATATGGATATATTTATGTTTGATTGTTCTTGTTCATTGTTGGCATTCCTTAAATCTATATGTATGATGTTCTAGTTTATGCATGCTCAATTATGATTTACATGATCTTTTCATCTTGCTCCTTACATGACATTGCTACATGATTTACTTGCTGCTTGTGCACTTATGTTATGTCAAAGTGTTTTTGATATTCTTGTAGAAGTTTATGATCTTCCTTTCAAAACCATATTATTTTGAAATTTATAATTAAGAACCAAAATAGACAAACAAGCGACGGAACATTATAACAAGGTTGATACTTATTCTTCACAAATAAACGAACTCAAAATCAATAAGAGACAAGCATATAATCAATATCCCTCTTATCATTGTTAGTGCAATCGTTTGCTAATCTAAAATCATCTTCTTCATTATGCTTGTGTTTGGTTTAAAGAATTTGGAACATGTTCTTGTATGAATGTTTGTATTTCTCATATCGTTTATGTTTGAATTCTTGAATGCTCGTTTGTAATATAAATCGTTTATGCTTTTGGTTGGTTTTTATGCAATTCATGCTTCTTGTCTTTCATTCCCCTCTAGAATTAGGAGCGTTTGGTATAATAGAAAATTATAGGATCTAAGCGTTAAATCTTTTCCATGAGCCTTTTGCATTATCAAGAAACTCCATTTAATCACTATCGCAAGCGAAAAATAGGTTTAGAAATCATTTGGAACATTTTTAGAATTTTTAAGATTTGAGGAACCTTGTCTGCAGGGGCCGGTTCCATCTGCAGCAAAGCCGGTTCCATTGAGCCAATGGAACCGCCGCTGCCGGTTCTACAGAAGGCACTTTTGCCGTTTGGGGTAGTTAACTTTTGTGTCCAACACTTTAATTAGGTTATTTATACTTGTATTAAGGTCGCCCAATAGTTGGTTTTGACTTATCTAGCTCTTAAGTCCTTCTAAAACTCATAGAACTATCCAATATGTTTCGAACGCATACTATGACTTTTTAAGCTAGTTGCAACATATGTCCTCCTTTTCGCCTAGATTAAGAGTACTCCTTTTTGTGTGTCTATTTGCAAACATGTTTTGTTTGAGGCCTATCTATGTGTTTACTTGTTAAGTCTTTCGTGTAATAATACTTGAACACGTTTCATTCGTATTTGTTGGCTTAAATATTTGAACTATCATGTTGTGAAATGATATTCTTGCTTTTATCTTGTACTAACTCGTTTGGATTTGTGTAGATCAATAAAGATCGATATCTTTATCAAGTTAAATTGTGCTCATCCGAACATTCATAATGCTTTAATCCATATTTCTTATTACATGCTCATACATGCATAACCATATTCATTACTTTATGCATACATTGTTAGTTGATTGCATTGTCATCACCACCTTTCGCCTCATATTTAACTACTCACAAAGTCAACATGTCTATCACCTCAATTGCCACATCAACCAACAAGGTAAGGTTTAGAGACGAACCTTCTTGCAACTATCAAACTTGTGTCTTCCCCCGAGTTATTTTAACGAGATGAATCATCATGAATCTTTCCGCTACCACCACCATAACCACAACCTACTAGTAACTCAAAACCAATTCAACTCATGAAGGTTAAATCACCTTTCACATATCCTAACACTCATAATCAACTTTTGTCAAAAGATAATTAAATTTCGTAATGAAATACGTCTTATTCTCAAACACATCCTTACAACCTATAACAACTTCGCCACCAAAACCAACCATGATGATGCAAGTAGTAGGATTACACCTTCTAACTTACTCTTCTAAGAGCTTCTTTTGAAAAATCATATTGCATTCTAGTTTTAGAGAATCACATTGCATCATATATACACTTTATATGACTTCATCGAAAGACGAAGTATATGTTGCACTAATCTTTTCTTTGTAGGTTCATATTCGCATATACACTTTAATGTGTATGGCATTCTTGTCTACGGACAAAATTTGCCTTTTCATATCATTTCTTTTTAAGTTTACTCATATACACGGTGCAGTATATGGCATACTTGTCTCCGAACAAAGTTTGCATTTACTAATTTTCTCTTGCAGGTTCAAGCGTATACACTTTGCGGTATATGGCATAAGAATGAAGTTTGCATCATTCATTTTTCCTTTTGTAGGTTCATTTTTGACACCCTCGAGCAAGGGGGAGCATTTGTCAAGAAATCATATTGGGTCGTCTATACACTCGTTGTATATGACATATTTGTCTACGGACAAAAGCTATTATTGAACTAATATTTTGTCTTGTAGGATCATACTTGATGCCCTCGATCAAGGGGAGCTTCCATCGAGCTTTCATAGCATGCATCTTATATACACTCTGTTGTATATATTTTACTCGTCCAAGGACGAATCTAGTTTTGCACTAACTTTTATTTGTATCTTTTTAATCGTATCTTGACCCCTCAAACAAGGGGGAGCACTCGTCAAGGGGGAGCATGTACGCATTCATCATTATTTTTACTCTTTGACAATCCTTTGCATTTCAACCAAAAGGAAGATGTCATTTTCTTCATCATATAGTTATACATTTGTATATGTTGCATGAAACTAACATTTTTGTAGGTTAAGCTTTCAAATTCGATCCATTGACCCATAATAAATCAAGGACAATCACCTAGGGGATGCAACAACATAAGGCGTTTGAGTAGACATTTTAACTTCACTAGGGATGATGCAAGCTCGCCTTTTAGGGGAGAAATGAAGTTAAACTCCAAGGACACACCCTTTTTGCTTCGACAAAAGGAGGATAAGAGTGTAAACGAAGAAGGTAATGTAAAGGTAGTACGCGGATACAAGTAACTTTACATTTTACGATATGTTACGTTTACACGTTTGTTTATCATCATCAAAAAAGGTTGTAATACTTAAACGTAAAATGTACAAGTTAATCATCGTCATATTTTGTCTCAATATCATCAACACATATCCACGTCTCAATTCCTCATATGCTACAACACAGGTTCGTACATGTTTGTTATGTTACATTATGATCAAACCTCATTTTACATTTTCCATTTACAAGTATTTTTATACAAACATTTTAGCAGATATATTATAGTTAAATTTCACACTTTAGTCTTTAAAATATACAAGGTTAACTAAGGAAAATAAAATAAAAAATGATTTTTACATCATCTAAATCTAGAAAAATCTCTCCAAGATTACATAAGATCTTTCAAGATTTTGCAAATCAAAATTTGGATTTTGTTACTGTTGGCCGGTTCTTGCCGGTTCCCTTTGATTTACAAGTCGGTTCCATTGGTGAATAGTAGGTGAATCTGTTCAGCTTTTCCTATAAATAGAGGAGCCTTTTCAATCTGTTTTTCATCACTTTTAACACACTTTCTCCACCATTTTTCACACATATAGATCTATAAGAATGCATCCATAAAACCCCATGATCATAATGCATCTAACTCTCATTTTGTTGTAAGCATACACCCGAAATGATTCACCGAATCAAGCATCAAGATCTTGCCATCTACATCCACCAAAGCAAGAGTCCTTGCCATTTCCATCCATCACCAAGCATATACATAAGAAGATCTACAAGACTAGAGATCTCATGTTATTCATCTTTTTGAAGACTTCCCATCAATGGAAGTTTGTTTAGATCATCATTCATTCATTTGCATTTATCAATCAAACACCATGTAATATGTAGAGGTTATATGGGTTATTTCTAGCGGGTTAGAATATGGGTTGTATTGTTGTGTTGAAAGGGATGTTGGGTTGGTTCTACCCTTTGTGTAAGAACCCGGTATTTAGCTTTGTACCGGATAAAGTGTAAGCGACGATGGGTTGGTTCTTCCGGTGATAGGACTCGGTATTTAGCTTAGTACCGGATAAAGTGTAAGCAACGTTGTGTAAGGTTTCTCCGCCGAGAAGGGAGTTTGTTGATCTAGTGAAGTAACTCTCGAGTTGGGTACTCGGGGAGTGGAGTAGGGCGGAGAGGAGCTCCGTGACCGAACCACTATAAATCATCGTGTTCGGTTTGCTTTCTCTTTTACATATCGTCATCTCTTTACTTTATAATCATGCTTGTGTTTGTGTTGTGACTACGTGCTTATTTTATGTTTTCCATTGTTCATATAGTCATAGACTATATTTGGTACGTTTCATATTAAGTCACGTTTGTTCGGGTATTTGATGCAAAAGTTTTAAGATTTTAATCGGAAACGTATTCACCCCCCTCTATGTTTTCCACAATAATCAACTATTTTCCTCCCCTGTTTGGATGCATCCTCTTGAGCACCCAAACTTCCTTCAGAGGATTCCACTCTCCTTGAACTACCAACTTTGTATAATCTTCTAAGCCCATGAGGTCTTGACTTTCTCTTCTTCTCAAGCTTCTTTACTCTTTGTTTTAAACTTGAAATTTCCTGTGCTTGATCTGCCTTTGAAGTATCCAAATCAAGAACCTTCTTTTGTAGGTTAGTACAAATTTCTATCAATTCATTGAGTTGCAATCTATCCTCACCACTAAGAAGTGGATCATTAGAATGTGTAGGTATATGTTCCTCAATGGCAGCCTCATCTGCTATAGGCTCACCACTTGATGAAGGTATCTCAATGCCCTTTCTCTATTTCCTTCTTGGTTTTTGTTTATGTTGGTGTTGAGATGATGATGGTTGAGTAATAGAGGGTGTGGGATGGGGATCAGTAGGAATGGCTGAACCTTCACCCTCTTCTTGTTGAGCTTGTACCATCATTGTAGAAAACAAAGGTGTGTCCCTACCAGAAAATCCTTTTCCTTCTCTCTTCATATTAGCAAAAACCTTCTTAGTATGAGAAGGTGTAGCATAAGTCTCTTTATGTTTGGACATACCTTCAACTTGTTTATCCAGGATATATAACACAAATCTGTGATAGTTTGCATCAAAACCTTGGTATTATAATTACGCACAATGATTAGATATGCTCCATATATGTCCCCACACACCTCATCTAAACTGTGATCCACCTCGTAACTCTTGTCAAGTATTCCCGCCGCAGTAACCCAAATCCAATCCCGCACCTCGTTCACTTGGATATAAAAGTTACGCTATATTTTTCGGCTCCTCTCCTCGTGGACACACAAGATCAGCATTGGCCTCCCTAGCACAGTCTGCCCCCCTTCCTAGTACTATGCCATTTCCATTCCAGAAGATTGTCTTAGCACTAAGGCATTGTAGAATTGTATGAATTAAAAACTTCCACTAAGGAGAAAAACAAATGCTTTGTAGAAAGTAAGCTTTGTGTAAGTTCTTTCATTCCCATCTTTTACAGATCTACAAAAATGGTAGTCTAGTAGTGGATAGACAAATATATTACTTCAGCAATCTCTTTATTCTGTGAAGAGCTCGCTCTTACACTTGTTTCAGTGGTACGATCACCTTCTTCACATCTACTAGGGCTTGTAATTTCATTTCCCCACTTGACGGTTATTACCGTAGAGTAGTACCCCAAAACTGCTTAATGTATAAAGTATAGATGGTATGTATCGACATTTAGCACATATTGATTAGAAGACCTTGCATTCAGAAAATCAATCATTCCTTTTTATACCATTACTTTCTTCGGTGGTTTCTCAAAAACGCAACCAAATAGTGTGTTTCAGAGAACTTTAAGTGTCGAAATTTTGATGGGTTTTTTGATGATTAAAGATGATAATTGAGTTAGGGTTTATGAATAAAGATTATATCAAAGTGTAAAAAAACGATAATTGAATGATTGAAACCCTTGAATCGAAGGTATTTATGAAATCACCCTCTTGATCTCGCAAATTAACTTGAAACTAGGCAGCTATTAAGTATAAGGTCTACAGGATTAACTAACCCAGCAGTAGTAAGTTATGCCTGGCAGCATTAACTTATGCCGAACAACAATAAGTGTATACCTAGCAGCATGAACTAATATTGGCAGCAGTAAGTTTGTGCTTAGCAGCATTAACTTTGAGACACCAGCATTAACTCTAATTTCATTCCAAAAAGCATGTCCATCATGAATTTTGATTCTCACACGCTCTCTTTCTGTTTTTTAATCTTCACAAATATCTTCATTTCTTTTTTCTCTCCAATGCGCTCTATCTGTTTGTATATCACACTAGCTCTCTTTCTGTTTTCTGTCAATTTTCTCTATTTCTTTTTCTCACCATTCACTGTTATTTTTGTTTTATCTAAATCAAAGAAACAAATTTAGGCAGTTTTGTACAAAGATCCATCAATTCCTTTAGTTTCATGCTGTCCTTGAGAGAGGTGGATCATTGGACTGTTTAGATGCAGCCTCAGACCTAATTTGAGCTTCTGCACCCCCAATGTGGTATCTTGGCACCTATGAACACTACCTGAGTCCAGTTCCCTGAGGAAAAGACTCATTAAGTGTTGCCATGGATTGGGTCCTATTTATGTTACCACTGTCCTGCTCTGCTTCTAAGCTAGAAGCAGTAGTGGCAGCCCTTTCCATTATGTCTTCCCATTCCTTAATGGCAATCTCATCTGCTACAAGGGAAATAGGTCCACTAGACTGAGATATCTCAGTGGTCCTTTTGGCTTTCCTAGGTTTTTAAGTCTTTTTGGTTTAAGATAATGACAGAACAATGATTGGTTCAAGATTAGGTAGTGAAACAGTTATGGATGTGTGTTGGGGTTCAGTGGGATTTCCTGACCCTTCACCCACTTCTGCTTGTTGTTATGCAGCTTTTCCATTTCATTACAAACATCTTTTATGTATAACCAGCTACATAGTAACACAATTAACCTCCCCTCAATCAATACTTCAAAGGTTAAGCATTCAAATACTTGCAATCAGATATTGAAGTCTGCTAACATCAAATGCCTTTGTGAGTAAATCAGCAACATTGTGATCAGTGTAAATCTTGCTCATCTGAATAAGCGTCTTCTCATTGGATTCTCTGATAAAATGATGTCTTATCTTAATGTGCTTAGTCTTTGAGTGAAACACTAGATTCTTAACAATGCAGATGGTGCTTTCATTGTTAATGTAAATCTTGGTATTCATTAAATTATATCCATAATCCAGCATTTGATTTTGAATCCATAACACCTGTCCACAGCTACTACGCTCGTCGCGCGATGCAGCTAATACTCTGCATCAGTTTAGTTTAGAGTTGGCAACTATCGTTTGCTTCTTACATTGCCATGAGATCAATCTACTCCTAAGAAATTGACAACCTCCTGTTGTGGATTTCCTGTCTAAACTTGCACCAGCATAGTCACTATTAGTATAAGCTTCCAAGTCAAATGGTGAGTCCTTAGGATACCAAAGGCCCAATTTAGGTTTACCTTTCAAGTATCTAAAGATTCTCTTCACAGCATGAAGATGTAAAACTTTAGGTGTGACTTCAAATCTTGCACAAGCACATACATCAAACATTATATCAGGCCTAGAAGCTGTTAGATACATCAATGATCCAATCGTTGATCTATATAAGTGAACATCAACCTCTTCAGCTTCTGCATCCTTGAGCAATGGCGTTGAAGTCTCCATGGGTGTACTTGCTGTCTTTATAGTTAAAAAACCAAACTTCTTCAAGATTTCATCCACATACTTGTCTTGACTGATGAAAATCCCATCATCTTTCTGAGTCACTTATAGTCCTAAGAAGAAAGTGAGTTCACCCATAGAACTCATCTGGAAAAGTCTTGTGCATCAATTCTCAAATCAGTGCATAACTCCTTTCTTGTTAGATCCAAAATGCTAAATTTTTTCAATCATACATATATCATTGAACTAGTAGAATTTCACTTTTGATTCTGTTAATGAACAATCAGTAATATTATATCTTACCTCTCTAAAAATCATTGTCCCAATAAAGGTTAGATAACGTCTCATTACCAGGCTTCTAGAGGCTTGATGTAGACCATATAATGCCTTTTCTACCTTATAAACTCTGTCAGGGAATTCTGGATCTTCAAATCCTAGAGGTTGACAGACATAAACTTCCTCTTCAATCTTGCCATACAGAAATGCACTCTTCACATCCATTTGGTACACAACAAAGTCTTTGAATGAGGCATAGGCTAAGAATAGCCTAATTGCTTCAATCCTAGCAACTAGAGCAAAAACCTCATCATAATCTATTCCTTCTTCTTGAGTGTAACCCTGTGCAACCAGTCTTGCCTTGTTTCTGATTACAATGCCTCTCTCATCTTTCTTGTTCCTGTAGACCCATTTAGTTCCAATGGCCCTCTTGCCATATGGTAAATCAACCAAAGTCCAAACCTTTTGTAATTTAAACTGTAGAAGCTCATCCTGCATTGCTTTTATCCAGCTTGGATCTGTCAATTATGAAGGTCTTCATGAGTTTTCCCTTCATAAATAGCACTAATAAACCCTTATTCATTTGAAGTCTATCATTTTCCTTATTTGTACACCACTGCACATCTCCAATCACATGATCAAGTGAATGATCTTTATGGATTCTTGTATTTGGAGTAGAAGGAACTGGATATGTGGTAGTGATGTTGCTCATATCCACTTCTGTTTCATCACCAAAGAAATCAGCATGTGTGGCTTCAAGTGTAGCATTATCTCCCAAAGAAAACATGTCTGGTTCAGTTTGAGAGCCATTTGACCTAGCAGTAGTAACTGTTGGACTAACAGTATTAATATTTAGACTACCAGTATTAATATTTGTACTGGCAGTATTAATACTTGGCCCAGCAGTATTAACATCTTGAGTACTATTTTCAGGCCTCTCTTGATTATCAATTCCACTTTCTTTTCTTACACCATCATCCTTCTTTCCAGCATCACTAGAAGGTTGTGGTTCATCATTACTAGCATTCTTTGAAGAAGAATCAAATAGTGAACCATCTTTCCACAGTGGCATCAAAATGCAGTCTTGGCTAGATCATGTCTCCTTGCTAGAATGACCTGCACCAATACTTTCTTCTGTACCTACAAAATCATTAGAGTTTGTACCTGCAACAACTGGCACATAATTCATTGATTTTGTTAGAACATCAATATCAAACAGCCACTTTGGTCCATCACCTGCAATAATAGGCTTATCCTCCAAGAACCTAATATGCAAGTTTTCTTCTACTTTCCTTGTTCTAATGTTGTATACCCTAAAAGCCTTACTATTCATTAAGTATCTAACAAAGAACTTGCCTAAATGATCTAAGGTATTAAGAATGGTAACATGATACCTAAATGGTCTCATGAAGCTTAGAGCAGGAGTTCTACCTCTAAATAGTTCATAAGGGGTCTTGTTGTGAGGCTTAACTACTAATACCCTATTTTGCCAATAGCAAAAAGCAAAAGGTAAATTAACTGCTTCAGCCCAAAATGTAGTAGGTAACTTAGAGTCAGCTAACATGGTTCTAGCAGCCTCAATTAGTGTCCTATTTCTCCTTTCAGCAACTCCATTTTGCTGAGGAGTTCTAGCTACACTAAATTCCCTCTTAATGCCTTTCTTTTCACAAAACTCACTCATAACTCTATTTTTAAACTCTGTTCCATTGTCACATCTGATTATCTTTACTTTCTTATCAACTAGATTTTCTATTTGAGTTATAAAGCTCTTTAGAATGTCACTAGTTTCATCCTTAGATGCTAAAAAGAACACCCAAGTAAATCTGCTATAATCATCAGTGACAACTAGACAATATTTCTTATTCATCAAACTGCTCACAAAAGTTGGACCAAACAAGTCCATATGCAACATGAATAAAGGTTGAGAAATAGAGTTCTGAATCTTGGACTTACAAGAGGCTTTGTGTTGCTTTCCCTTAAGACAAGCAACACAAGTTTGGTCATTTTCAAAATGTTTTGAAGGTAAACCTCTTGCAAGGTTATCCTTAACAAGTTTATTAATATTTTTAAAATTTATATGACCTAGCCTCCTATGCCATAGCATTGATTCATCAAGAGTGGCTTTTGCAACAAGATAGATTAAACACTCTTTAGGAACAATATTCTTCATATCAACAGTGTACATGTTGTTCTTTCTAGGAACTTTAAGTAAAACTTGACTTTCATCAGTTAACTTAAAGTCAGGAGACAAAACAAAACATCTAGTGTCAGTAAAAAGAACATTGTTCTTTTTGTCACACATTTGTGAAACACTAAAAAGGTTAAACTGTAATCCTTGAAAAAGTACACATCCTTAAAATCAAGCTTACCAGTTTTAAGAGTTCCTTTACCAGTAATTCTTCCTCCTTTAGCTCCTCCCCTAAAGGTAACATATCCTCTATCAAATTCTTTGAAGTCTGAAAGATAGGACATGTTCCATGTCATGTGCCTTGAGCATCCACTGTCAACATAGCCTTGATCTTCTTGTTGTGGATTGCCTGTACATAAAAATAAGGAAATTAGTTTCCTTTGGGGACCCAAGCTATCACTGACTTGGATCTGCCTCGTGCATCAACATAATTATGTTTATTGAAAGTAATTGATACACTGTTAAGTTTGGTAGGTCTCCAAACCCAACATGTTGAGGCCTTAAAAACATTAACCTGATTTGCCCTGACAACATTAACTACTGCTGTATTTGGCCTAGCAGTATAAAAATTTCCATTAGCAGTATTATTTTTTGACTCAAATTTTTGTTAGTTAATGTTGTTCTTGTGTAAAAGGGCCTGTTTACAGTTTATTATGCTGATTTAGAAAAACATGACATTGGTCTAGCACTATAAACTATAGTTTTAGGATGAGCAGTATTAACTGGCCTTGAGCTGTATAGTGTTCTTAGGCCATTTTCATTAAAACTGCTCTTGGAACCATATTCCTTTGAGCACTAGGGTGAGCCTTTTGAGCAGAATAATTGTAATTCACCCTTGTATAGTTACTCCCAGATACCACCCTTTCCCTTTGATGGAATTATTCTTAGATACCACCTTTTCCCTTTGATAGTAATTGCAGTTAGCCTGCACATGGTCAAAACTTCCACAGACAAAACTAGCTTTATTGTACACCACAAAGTCACTTCCTAGCTGTTGGGACTTCTGATTATTCTAGTTTCTTTGATTCCCCTAGGACATTATGACCTGTACATCTTAGCATACTTAACTGGTTTCCTAACTGGTTTTCTTGTTGTTTAGGTCTAACAAATTCTATCTTAGCAATAGTAGAAAAAAAAGTTTTCTTCTCTAACTTATCATCTAACACCGAATTCTCAACCATTGGGGCATCAGGAGATTCCTTAACCTCATTAGAAGTATCTTCACTGACATTATTACTAGTCTTAGGTCTATAACCTTCAAACTCAGGCTGTTGGAACTCCTCTAGACCAGAGTTAGACAAATCAAGGGCCGGGGGTGAAAATAACCCTATAGGAGGAGATGGAACAACATTATAGCTTACAAACCCCAGAACCTTTCTACTTTTATCAGATATCTGACTCCCTATTAATTTTTCTAGACTCTTAAAAGCATTATCAAAATTTTCAATTTTAAGTTGATTGCTTTCTTTTTCTTGCTTAAGCTTTTCTAACTCACTTTTAAGCATACTAATTTCTGAGTCTTTATATGAGATATATCTTTTTAGGACAACAAGTTGATCACAAAATATAACCTCATTCTTTTTGTAAAAGACAAGTTGCTCTTCTACAGATGCTAACCCTCTTTTATAATTTGCTAAATTAAACTCAGATTTGTTAAACTCTATTCTTAAATCATCAAGTTGAGTTTTAAGAATTTCAAAGCTTTTTAGACAGGTTTTTGAACAAGTTTTGTCATTATGTACCTTAGAGTCTACAAAAAGTCATAAGAGCCATGTTTATGAGGACTTCATCATCTACCATATAGCTCCAGTTAAAACCAGCTCAATCAATAGCCAACATGGCTTTGGAAGAAGTTTCTTCCACATTTACAGTCCTTCTAGAGCTGTCTTGATTCCTGTTCCTGCTATCTTGGTTCCTAGGTCATCTGCATTCCTTTGCAAAGTGTCTTATCTTGTGACAGTTGAAACACTTCACCTTTGACTTGTCATATCCAGTTGTGTCACTCCCATTGATAGTGATATTTCTACCAGTTTTCTGGAAAAACCTTCTTGTCCTCATGCTCAGCAATGCTACTGCCACTTTAAATCCATCTCTTTTATATCATCTTCATAGATTTGTTCAAGGTCCTCATTTACAAGTTGAGATCCGTTTGGTTGACTGGCCAAAAATGCATAAACAATGTCATCACTTAAGTTAGCAGTACTATCTTGAGTACTAGCAGTTGAGTGCTAACAGGGCTAACAGGAGTGTTAGCAGTACTAACTCCATAAGCAGTATTAACTTCATTAGTACTGCTAGGAGATGACACAAAAGCCATATTCTGAGAATTTGAGCTTGAGCTTGAGCTTGCAGTTCCTTTAACCTCTTGTTCACCAATCTTGAAATTGTTGTAGAGATTATCAAAGCTCATTGTGTCTAGATCAGGTTTATTCCTCCAGACCACAATATGAGTATTCCATTCAGAAGGTAGACTTCTCAAAAATTTCAAGTTGAGATCTTATGAAATATTTTCACCCAAGATAGCCAGCTGACTTACAATCTTCTAAAGCCTGTTAAAAATAGAGTCAAGAGACTCTGTGCTTGGAGCACTAAAGTTCTCATACATTTGCTTCAGGAGAGTCTTTTGAGTCTTCTTTGTGGCTTCATTACCACCAAATCTTGTTTGTATAGCAGCAAACAAAGTCTTAGCATCTTTGTACTGATTAAAGGTCATTAGATGTTCATTAGGAAGTGCCATCAGTAACATACTTCTTGCCTTCATATCATTCTTCTTTTGAACCTTTTCTTCAGTAGTTACAGGACCTGGTATTAGTGTAGTTGAGGTACCATCAGCATTTGTTGTTGTTTTAGCTGCAGGTTTGAATGAGTTTCCATTCTCTATGACATCCCATAGAGCATAGTCTTGTACTTGAAAGTATTGCTCAATCCTTAGCCTCCACATATCATATTCACCCTGTTTGAGAGTGGGCAACTTTGCAGTAGTAGTGATTTGAGCAGTTTCTAGATCCATCTCTTCCTTGTGAGTAAAGAGTTCTTCTTGTTAGTTTCTTCTAGATCAAAGTTTCAGAACACAAGCTCTGATACCACTTGTTGATCCCAACTTAAGATCTATTCCTTAGCTTGTAAAGATTAAGTTACTTTGGATAAATCCAAAACAACTATGGTAGAAACTTTGTGAATACTAAAGAGTATGCGGAATCTACTCTTTAATACTTAAAAGAATGGGAAAGGAATGGTTAATGGAAAACATTTAACTTTAAGAACATATGATATTAAACTGAAGAGCTCCAAATATTTTTATTTATAAATAATACGAGTACTCTTGGTGTAGGACTAGGGGTTTTACAACTTGTGAATCTATGTTTTTTACAAACGGGGTCATGGACTGTTGTGTATTCTAAGACCATAAAACCTAGGGTCTCCGTTTTATACATAAGGCAAAGTCTTTTTACAGCTACAACTACAAATATTCTATTATGTTAATAAAAAAACATATACATATCTTTCTAACTATATAGAATATACTCTGAATAAGTCAATACAAATCTCTTGACATGTCTTTATCTCTTTAGCAGTCTTTAATCTTCATGCATCGGTCTTAAGTCCTTTAGCAGTATTAAGTTAGTACTAGTAGTACTAACTTTCTTCTAGCAGTACTAACTAGTTAATACTAGCAGTTGTAACTTGAGCAGTACTAACTCTTGACTTGGTAGTACTAAGTATGAACACATTTAATTCCCAACATCTAGTAATCGTTTGATTTTTGGTATCATTCGTTTAACTCGATTAGTTTACCTTGGTTGAATTATTATTCTTGTATTGATTACGATGCTTAAGGGCTAATACTCTTGGGTATTAGCCATGATTATGAAGATTTAAATGTTTGGTTTGTTTATATTCACTGCTTAATTTATCGTTGATTGCTTGTTTATGTTTATCAATTCATACTTGTTTACATGCTTTTGTATGCGACGTATCATTCAATTGGATCTAGTGATACCGACCAAGTTAGCCAGATGTCAAGATGGCTCTCCATATAGTGATTTATATATCTAGAGCAATATGATCACGATTAATGCCATATCTTTACCATTGGTTTATGTGAACAAGTTGGACTAGCAGGTGACATGGGATCAACAAATAATGTACTGATTCCTTTAGTAAAAACTTGGACAGTGGACTACTAGAATATAAATTGGCATTAAGCAGTAAGTGAGTAAAGTCTCCATGAGCTAGGGTTTAATAAGATCACCATTATTAATCTCCTAAGATATATTATAATCAGTAAATAGGATGATTTATGCAGATACGTTTAATTGTGACAGAATTCTACGTGTCTAGGTTTTAGGAAGAAGTACCGCCTAAATCTTGGAATGATATGCCACCTCGAGATATGCACTCATTGCAGTAAATAAACAAACCAGTGTTTTAATTGGATTAATCATGGTTAATATAGTTGTCTTATATTTGGCTAGACCGCTCTTCTATCTCTTGTTAATTTGCTTACATGTGTTATTGTGTTTTAAATTGATTGATGTGTGCTAAAACACACATCGTTTATACCCCGTAAAACACTATTAATCGCACTAAAAATACTAGAATATGGATAATTATCTTGTAAATATGTTTGTTTGGTATTTTTATGTCCTGCAGGTAAAAATAATTAAAAACGGAGCAAAAATAGGTAATTACAGGCTCGTCATGATCAAGAGTGCCTATTATTCAAAATCAAGACAAAGCCGTGAAAAGTTCCCGAGCATGCCATTGGAAAGAGCACGGTAAAACGAGTCCAACGGTGCCCTCCAATTTTATTGGGCCAACCCGTAACCCATTTTATGGGTCGGGTCAGCCCAAACTATCAATAGTCCAAGAACAAGCTTGGCCCAACATGTAAAGCTCAAAGTCTCATTTAAATTTCAAAAAAAAACTGAGTTATAAAATTGGTGACGTGTGCTTGTGTCATCATCACATGCTCAAAAATAATTCCTAAGCCATCACGTGAGGAGCCACTTACTTTGGGAGGACGAGTAGAAAGAGAGCACGTGGCAAGCAATGTGTTATATCTCAAACTTTCACTTCTAAATTGAAAAGGGAAATCGGATGGATAATAGTTATTACGTATGAGGTATGCTATTCCAAGGCCTTCGTGTCACTCTATCAACGGCTAGATCTTCCTTACTTCTTGCACGATCCGAGGTCACCTAAATAGAAGCAAATGATTGGCTAGTTGATTGTTGAATGATTGGGATAAAATTACACTTTCACCCCTTTCTTGGCTATAAATAGTCACTCGCTACCCTTCATTTTTCTTGACATAGGATTTTAGTTTTCTTAGTTTTAGTTTTAAGTTTTTAGCTTATTTTAGTTTGGTAGTAGCTTATTTCTGAGATTCGTGCTTATTGTACTAGCTTATTTCACAAGCTTATTGTGATAATGTAATAAAAATGGTTTGATGCTTATTGGAGATCTCGGTTTGATTTTTGTTTGCTTAATCATTCGTTACCTTTTCTTTTTGTGATAGCTTATTCTATAAGCTGATTATTCGTGCTTATTTTCATGGCTTATTATTATCAAAGGTTCTTAAAAGATTAGAAAATGACTCCTATAAGCTCTCCTAGCTAATTTGACTCATTATTAATTGTTTTTAAGCACCTTTCGAGATAATAAGCTTTAATAAGCTCGAAAATAGCTTATTGTCGTGCTTGTATTGTCTTTGTGTTATTAGAAGCTCTTATTTTCTGATAAGATAAGCTTCTAAATAGCTTATTTGGTTGCACTTGAGCTTAAATTGCTAAATCGAACATTAGTGAGCTTATTTTCTTATTCGTTTAGATATTTGAGTAGTTGAATGCTTTTAGCTTATTTTAATCCTTTCTTACTGTTTTTCGTTTGTTTATTGATTAGGATAAGTGCTTATTTCATTTAGGTTTTAGCTTATTAAGTAGTTTTAATTTTAGATCTCATTTAGCTTAAATCGTTTAGCTTATCAAGTTTTAAGTGCTTATTCTATTCGGCTTATTCAGTAATTGTTTTCGTGGCTTATTCTGAGTTTTAGCGTATTCGTATGTGCTTATTGGATCTGGTTTATTTGTTTGGCTTATCTAGTTCTTAAACTTTCGTTAATAAGCAACTGAGTGAATTTTGATGTACAAAATTGAGACTGGGCCTTAAAGTTTATTGATTGGGCCGTTTAAAATAGAATTGGGTTACGTTGGTTTGCTAAATTGAATCTAGCCCATTTTTATTTGATTCATGGTTTTGGGCTTGCGAGTGTGAAACAGTAATTGCAATTTGACATGTTAAACTTTGTGACTGTTAACATTTGAATTGTTTTTGTTTGACTTTTTGGTACCGGTCAACTCACAAGGCGCGGAGCTTAAGAGTTTATTTAGCTAGACCGAATTTGATTATTTGCTTTAGCTAAATAAATCGAGTGGTATTCGTTTAACTGCGGGTCTTCAATTCGGTTCCATTTTATATCCTTTTTCAATACCTTAGTGTAGCTTAGTATAAAAATATTTTGCTTTGCTTATTTTGTATTCTTTATGAGTAAGCGGAGTAGTTTTTTAATTAGTGCTTGTTAAGTGGAAATTGTGATTTGGATTTAAGTGTGGATTTGAAAAAAGGTTTAATTGAATTAATAATTTTTGGATTTATTTAGATTTGTGGGTTTAAAATTTTTTTAGGGGCAAAATCCAAAAAAATTAGTTAAAACTACAATATAGTAATTTTAAATAATCTTTTAAGAGATTTTTGTCAATATTAAACACAATCGGTCGTGAGTTATAACTATCTTTTCTAAAGGGACATTAATTTTCGTTAATTAACCATAATTCTCATCTTAATGAAACTTTCACTTCTCTTAGCAAAGCATTTACATCTTTTTTTAATCTTTTAGATCAAATTTAGTAAATTATCGTAGCATAAAAATTTTTTAGTGATTAATTTGCTTTAGTTTTGAGAGGAGTAGTTTTCTAAAACCAAAAGCCTTAAAAGATAATCAAGCATTATTCTTCGAAAACATAATTGTGATTTGTTCAATTCAAACCTCGTTGGGACTTCGACTCCGGAAAGATTGATTATTGTTTGTCCTCAAGCAATTTTCACATCCTACGGGAATTACTATATATACTATTACTCGTCGAGCACGTTTCGTGCGGATTAGTTTTTAGCGCCGCTGCCGGGGAGGTTTTGTTAAGATCATCACGTTTTGTTTCGCGGTTGACGCCTTGAAGATCCTGAAGAATACAAGTAATCTTTGATATGAAATGCGAAGGAACTTAGTGAGAGAAAGTTGAAGGATGTATGTATTCTAGAGAGAGAAAGTAAGAAACATATAATTCATTAGCAAAGTGAGAATACAAAACCAACCAACCAACCAACCAACACCCTCTCCAAAGCATGGAGAGGGTATTTATACATGAGATGTGGCCGGTCATGGACCTGGCCGGCCATGGACCTGGCCGACCATGGACCTAGATAGGCTTTCCATAGGCCTTGGGCCATATTAGATTACTTTACTTGACATATGATTAACAACGGTGGCTTAAGAATTTAATACATAATTGATAGTGGAACGATACTTTTTTACTTGTTTTCTAACAATATCTCCCCCTTAATGGAGGTTCTTTCAATTTATAAAAACTTAAAAACATAGGCCATTACTATGCTTATCTTTAGTCTTAGGTATATACTTCTTTCTTTAAAATTTAATCTTGTTGTATTTTGTTGTAGTCTGTAGTGATTAGTTGACTTTGGGTTCGGCTTTGTTCCTTTATCTTTACTTGTATGTGAGAATTGTGATTCTTGAGGCATCTGGGAGATCATCTTGGACCACAAAAGGAATAAGCCATCTCAAAATAAGCAAAAACCACAATAAGCTTTAAGATTAGCTGTTAATCATAAAATAAGCCACGAAGATGAAAGCTTTTTGACTCAAAAATAAGCTTTAGCATAAGCTCTTGACGACACCCAAAAAGTCACAAAATGAACCAGAGTCTGAAAAAGATGAACATGAAAAGGACGAAATAAACTAGAAAAAGTTCATACACATGAAACCACCAAAAGTGACAACAATGACATATTTTAAAGTGACAGATTTTTAATAAGTATAGATTTGAGACCAAGAAACCAACCGGACAAAAATCAAAAAACGACCCAAGAGTGTGTAGCCATGGCTCTGATACCAATTGAAAAAACATGAAAACTATGATCCGGTGGTCTTGGTGAGTCAAACCACATGATAGCCATTTTTGTGAGAGAAAGTAGTGAGATGGAAGATGAAGTTGATATTAGATGGAAAATGAATGAAAGATACAAATGACTTCACCCCTCTATGGAAGCCATAGAGGGGTATTTATACCACCACACATTACATAGGAATCCTATAATGACAACACTAGTCCCTATGTGTGGTGATATGGTAAACTATGGTAATTCTGTAATGTCGTCACGTAAAAGTGAATTCCCAACAATCTTCCCCCACGGGACGATATACAGAATTACTTACAATAATTTCCTAACAAGTACATAATGATTAAGAACAAGAACTTCCATGAAGCTTCATATGCTGATGACGTCTTCTGTGGTGTTTGACTTCAAGTCTGCACTCCAACATGAATCATCTTTGTAGTACTTTGTAGAAGAAATACTGTAATAGGCACGAGCTAGGTAACCCATACACTTCTGGTTAAGGAGAAGCTTCTGAATTAGCTTCCCCCTAATTCGTGCCGCATATTCTTGATTTAGAAGCTTTCAAAGCTTCCCCCCAAAACTAGCAATGAATTAGCTTCCCCCTAATTCATGCCACATATTCTTTATTTAGAAGCTTTCAAAGCTTCCCCCCAAACTAGCAATCCTCTCTTGAGCAGTTTCAAAGCTTTCTTACAAGCTTAGAATAATTAAGTGCACAGCGGAATTGGTAAGATACCACATCAATTTTTACTGCTCCTTTAGGAATAAGCTTAGTGATTGATTGTTTGGGGTAAGCATTAACTAGATCAGCAACATATCTTCTCACGCTTGAATAATTCTTCTCACAACACTTCCCCCTGGAAATTCAAATAATGCATATTAAAGGTCTCAAGATATCACTTCCCCCATGTGTCTGAAGAAATGCACCCAAAAGCCATAAGTTAAAGCGCTGATATTCTCTGCGGTTATGACATTTGTCTTCCCGGCATGGCCTAACTTATAAAAATTCAAGAAAGATGCCCTATGTCAAGCTTTCAAGAAAAAGAAAGGCAAAGGCTCAAGGGTGAATCTTCTCCTTCCCCCTTGCTGGTTTCGACATGTCGGAATCAGCAACACCTTGGACGCGCATTTACTTGAGTACTTGTGTGAGGAATAAATTAGCTCATATCTAACCCGTGAGAATTAATTGCTGATCAAATCTCTATTAATAACCTCTCTCTGGCTATCATTTTACCAACCGATTTGTAGGCTATTTGAAGTAACCACTGATGAAGTAAACCAGATATACCAAACTTGAAACTAAAGTAGAATTTCCCGTTCTTGTGACTTAAGCTTGCACTAATGTTGGAAGAACGGTGTAGATAATTTGTGCTCTAAGCAAATCTATAAGTACTTAATACGCCACCAAAGTATGAGACTTTCATCTCCTCTTGCGATTATCCACATTGTCTTAGCGTGTGACACTGAGTACTATAATGTAACTCCTTTAAGTGATAGTTAACCAGGTCATCAACCATCCACCCCTTGACTGCTGGAAACTAGATAAACCAAGTCTTCAACTTAAATTAAGCTCGAGCAAGTTATCATTGAAATCATGCATCCAACCAACCCCGACTTCAAGATAAAATAAGTACACGCCTTCGTAAAATGCCACTTCAATCTCAAATAAGTGATACCCGATCAACTCCGTAGTCACAAAAAATTAATTCCAAATCCAGCCTTTAAGTTTCATGATTCTTTATCCAAATTGATCCTGGTCTCGTCACAAATCTTGTCACTTTGTCATTTTAAACCTTGAATGCAACCGATAAGCATTTAATCTCAAATGTATCCATTAACAACTAAATATGGCATAAAATCATCCCAAGTGAATCATTTAGCCAAATTTAGTTTTAATACGGAACATTTAATCACTCAAACTGTTGTACCAGGGTCCATTACAAACTCAGCCCATCAACGACAAAGAAACTCGGCCCATCCCTTACGGCCCAAAATCCCAACACCCTTTACTCGGCAGCCCATAAATAAAACATTCGTTCGATAACCAATTATCAAATAGAATGGGCCTAGCTGTTTTAACCATATAAATAAATTATCCACATCACAAGAGCCCAACACTCCTTAAATAGTATACCTGATCCATAAGTGGTATATAAAACCACAAATCCCTAATACACCTCATATTAACATAACCCTAATCAAATAATACGCCTCCACTTTTCTTTTCATCCTTACACTCCCAAATTCATTCACAATTCATATCTTAAACAAGCCCCTTCAGTTCAACACGCCCTTTAATTCTTCACCTATCAATCGAACCCCATAAAATTAAGAAACCAAACTAACCCTTTTAATCAAACCTCATTTTTATTGTTCGAGTCTTGTGAGTTGTAGAAGAGATTGTATGTGACGATGGGTTATAGGTTAGATGAGTTGGATTTGTGATATGATTGATGTATTCTATTGATGTTGTTGAGTTGGTATGGGTGGTTATTGTTGTCGAGTCTGTGATCTTCTTAATCTGTTCTTTTCGTTTGGATCATGACTCATTTGAGTTACCCGGGTCAACTAGGTAAATACCGAGTTGACTCGGTTGGGTTTAGATCGGGTCACATGAATGTTGAACTCGTTCGGCTCTTGAGGGTTTTGACTAGTTCGGTTCTTATTGAATCAACTAGTTCGGTTCACAAAGGTTTGTAACTCGTTCGGTTCTTTGCTACTTGCTAGTTCGGTTGCCCAAGTTTTCGACTAGATCGGTTCTCAAGGTGAAGTAACTAGTTCGGTTCCATAACATGAATGACTAGTTCGGCTTGTGTTGTAAATAACTAGTTCGGTTCCGACTTTTTCGACTAGTTCGGCTCACACAAAATATCAAACACCTTAAACGCAGGTTTTTGAGCTTCTTGTTTCAGCCGTGTTTGAACCACCGAGCAACCAGCTTTAAGCTCTCCAACGATAAGCAGTTATAACAAAAATAAGCCACGTTTAAACAAGCAGATAAGCCAGAAAATAAGCTTGTAATAAACTCAAATAAGTTTGGAAATAAGCGAGAAAAATGACCTGATCTGCTGTTACTTTAATGGATGAACAGGACCATAAAAGAACTCATAAAAAATAAAAATAACAAACTGTTATTAAACAGTTTCTTGCAACACAAAAAAAAACAAATTTGTGGATTTTTCT
>BQNB010055126.1:12998-39245 GCA_026074375.1 Tanacetum coccineum
TTGTCTTCACCCTGATCTGGGATATACTACAACCAACAATCAAAGAAGATTATTTTGTGATAATCAATGGTTGCTGCTGCTATGAAACAAATGGCTTTAAACTTTGCCAAGCTTAACAAGTTTGAAGGGGTGGACTTTCGAAGATGGCAAAAGAAGATGCACTTTTTGCTTTCAAGCATGAGTGTGGTGTATGTGTTGACTACTCCTATGCCTGAAGATGTGGTGATGATGCAACCATGGAACAAATCAAGAAGAGGGCCAAGTAGGACAACGATGACTATGTCTGCACAGGTTTAATCCTCAATGGTATGTTTGATTCTTTATTTGATATTTACCAGAACGTTGAATCTTCTAAAGAACTATGAAATTCCTTGGAGGCCAAATATATGGATGAGGATGCATCAAGTAAGAAGTTTCTTGTTAGTAATTTCACAAATTACAAGATGACTGATTCAAGACCAGTCTTGGAATAATACAATGAACTTCTTGGTATACTTAGAAGGTTTACACAACATAAGATGAACAAGGATAAGGCCATTAAGGTCTCTTGTATCATTGACAAACTCTCTCCTTCTTGAAAAGATTTCAAGCACACCTTGAAACATTTGAAGGAGAAATTAACTCTTGTTGAGTTGGGCAGTCATCTGCGTATTAAGGAGTCCCTCAGGATGCAGGATAGTGACAAGCCAAAAAGCAACAATGTTGCTGGTCCACTGTGATTGGACATGGTTGTGTGAATCTTAGATTTAGTTTTGGAAAGATTGTTTTCTTGTTTAATATTTTGCATGTTTCTAATATTAAAAAAGATATGGTTTCTAATATTAAGAAAGATATGGTTTTAAATGGTATTTTGAATAATTGTGTTTATAAAAAAGTAACTGAAATCTGATAAATTTGTTTGGTCTAAACATGGTGTGTTTATTGGTTTTGGTTATTTGAGTAATCAAATGTTCAGGATTAATATTGTTAATGATAATATTGCTTCAGCCTTTATGTCAACCTTTAAACTGAATGATTCAATCATATGGTATGTTAGATTAAGCAATGTCCACTTTAATAATAATATGCAAGATATGTCTAAGGATGGGTTAATCCTTGTTTTGACATAGACACTAAAAATGTAAGACTTGTATGCTGACTAAAAATACAAGAAACTATTTCAAAATGTAAAACTTGAAACTGATGATTTGGGAGCTGATCTATAGTTACCTATGTGATTTGAATGTTATTCCCTCTTTAGAGAATAAGAAATACTTTGTGACATTTATTAATGATGCTTCTAGGTTTTGCTATGTTAGTTTATTACATACTAAGGATGGAGCATTAGATAAACTTAAAGTATTTAAAACTAAAGTTAAATTACAACAAAGGTCCTTGATCAAAAGATTCAGGACTGATAGGGGAGGTGGGTACATGGACACTCTATATTTTCAGTCTGTTGGTATTATCCATAAAACGACTGCCCCCTATACTCCACAACAAAATGGTATATCTGAAAGGAAAAATAAAGTACTAAAAGAAATGGTTAATTCTATGTTGTCCTACTCAGGACTGAGTCAAGGGTTCTGAGGTGAAACTATGTTAACAACTTGCTATTTATTAAATAGGGTTCCCAATAAAAGGAACATTATTACACCTTATAAACTATGGACTAAAAACAAACCAAACCTAAACTACCTCAGGGTTTGGGGTTGTAGGGAAGTTGTAAGACTCCCTGATCCAAAGCTAAAAACTTTGGGTAAAAGAGGCATTGAATGCATCTTTGTTGGATATGTTGAGCATTCCAAGGCTTTTAGGTTCTATGTCATTGAGCCTAATGATTCAGTTTCAATTAACTCTATAACTGAATCAAGGGATGCAATCTTTGATGAGAATAGATTCTCATCAGTCCCTAGACCAAGTCTCAGGATTCCTAATGAAACTGAAGTCATTAGTGGTTCAGTGGTCCCTGAAGAGGTCATTGAAGAGGTTGTTCAGCAACCTGAACCTGAGCTTAGAAAAAGCAAAAGGAATAGGACTCCAAAGGATTTTGGACCTGAATTTCAATTATACTTAATTGAAGGAACAAGGGATGAGGTCTCTGACCAACACTCCTATTGCTTTAATGTTGAGGATGACCCTAAAACATTTGATGAAGCAATGAAGTCCCAGGATGTTGCTTTCTGGAAAGAAGCAATTAATGATGAGATGGACTCCATCATGGGCAACAACACTTGGGTGTTGGCTGATCTACCTCCAGGTTGCAAACCTCTTGGTTGCAAATGGATCTTTAAAAGAAAACTAAAGGTAGATAGAACTATTGAAAAGTTCAAGGCAAGGCTGGTCATTCATGTCTTTAAACAAAACAAGGATAGACTACTTTGATACGTATGCTCCAGTGGCACGTATCAGTACCATAAGACTGTTGATTGCTATGGCATCAATTCACAATCTGATTATTCATCAGATGGATGTGAAGACAGCTTTCTTGAATGGTAAACTAGAAGAGGAGGTCTATATGAACCAACCTCAGGGCTTCATCATTCCTGGCAATGAAAATAAGGTGTGTAAACTCATTAAGTCTCTATATGGACTGAAGCAGGCACCTAAGCAATGGCATCAAAAGTTTGATGAAGTGGTTTTGTCTAATGGTTATTTACTTAACCAAGCTGACAGGTGTGTATATAGCAAATTTAATGAATCTTGTAAATGAGTCATCATTTGCCTATATGTTGATGACATGCTGATCTTTGGCACTGACCAAGTTCAGGTTGACCTGACAAAGGAATTTTTGTCATCAAGGTTTTTTATGAAGGACATGTGGGAGGCTGATGTTATCCTGGGTATAAGGATTAAACAAGAAAGTAATGGAATATCAATTTCTCAGTCACATTATATTGAGAAGGTGCTGAAGAAATTCAATTACTTTGATTGCACTCCAGTAAGTACTCCTATGGATACAAGTGTGAAGCTGATGCCCAATAATGGTCAGGCTGTATCTCAACTTGAGTATTCTAGGGTGATTGGCTGCTTAATGTATGCCATGACTTGTACAAGGCCTGACATTACATTTGTTGTGGGTAAACTGAGCAGGTATACTAGTAATCCTAGTACTCAGCACTGGCAAGCAATTCAGAGGGTACTGAAGTACTTGAAGAAAACCATGAACTATGGATTGATATATATACTGGTTATCCTTTAGTTTTAGAAGGATATACTGATGCAAGCTGGGTCAACAACACTGAAGACAATTCGTCTACGAGTGGCTGGGTATTCCTGCTTGGTGGAGGTGTAATTTCTTGGGCTTTCAAGAAACAAACTTGCATCACTGGTTCAACAATGGAATCTGAATTTGTGGCTTTAGTAACTGCTGGTAAGGAAGCTGAATGGTTAGAAAACTTGCTCCTTGAGATTTCATTGTGGTCCAAACCTATAACACATATATCTATCCGCTGTGATAGTGTTGCTACATTGGCAAACGCTTATAGCCAAATGTACAATGGAAAGTCTAGACACTTAGGTGTCAGGCATAGCATGATTCGTGAGCTTATCACGAATGGGGTGATATCTATAGAGTTTGTGAGGTCTCAACAAAATTTAGTTGATCACTTGACGAAGGGACTGGCTAGAGACTTGGTTATAAAGTCTGCTGAAAGGATGGGTTTAAAGTTCAACTAAGTCGCTGAATGCTAGGACACCCAACTCCCTACCGATGAAACTTGGTAGCTGAGTTCAATGTGAAAAGCTGAACATTCAGTGGACTGAAGCACGTGTATATACATATCATCCCAAGGATGTGCTTGGAGCCTGTGAAAAGGAGAATGGAGTTGTTAACTTCTAAATGGTTAATTTTTTTGAAAAAGTGCTTAGCGGGTGCATGAATAAAGAGGAACCATCTATGTAAGGTTTTGCCGCCTCAGGGAGCATGGACTTTGGCTCTTACAACATTTATGAATTGGATATGGACACATGGCTTGTATAGTGTCGGGAGTTTCTTAAGTGTTTGAAAACTTGTGTGTATTTTATCTTCAGGTATTCAAATGGGTTGAAGGGTTTAATTCTTAGAACACTCTGATTCTCGAATATTTGAACGTATAATTTACTAAGATGGAAATTCAATCCTCGGGACATTTTCATTTATGCACTTGTTTTTTTAATGTTCAATTTTTCATGCAAAGGAATTGTACTAAATTGGGAGGATTGTTGAAAATTTAGTGCAATTGTGGGAATCGAGTCATACTTGAAAATGGGTTTGGAGGTACGGAGTGTACACCCATCAAGTCACTGATTTTTCCTGACTCTTTTAGTGGTTAGATTAAATGGGTGATTACAAACATTTAAGTGGCATGTTTGACTACATTAAATGTTTGTAACAACTTTTGCCTATTTAAGTGGCAGATTTGACTGCATTAAATGACCATATTTAATTTGGTCATGTAACCACTAATTTCTAAATTATGGAGGATAATTATGGAAGAGTTTAATTGGCCATTAATCTCTCATTAATTTCATTGACTAGGTTTTGAGTATTTCCCCTATAAATAGGATCACAATTGCATGGAAAAACATACAGAAAACCTAAACACATAGAAACGCAGTGTTCTTGATTTGTGCCTAAAACAAGAACAACACTTGGTTTTATCCCAAGGAGGTATTCGTGATACCCTGGCATAGGTTTGAATAATCTTCTTTGGAAAGTGATTACACGAGTTCAAGTGATATCCGGTAGCCATCTTTGGTAATTAGCTAGGCTATTGATTGTCTTCATCTTGATGTGGGACACACAAGAACCAACAGAGCTTGAGCTTCCACACTGTAATTTGAAGATTAAGTCCTTAATGAGATAAGAGTTGTTTCAGTTGGTATCACATCAGCGGTTTAAGAGAAATAGGTTTATTACAACCTAAACTTAAACCACTTTGTATCGAGTTAAGCTGAGATATGACTCAGTATCAATTCATTGAAGGTTTCAATGATAATGTGAACAAGTATTGGTTGTCTTTCATTATAAGGTGTTAGAAATGTTACTGAAATAGAAACCCAGATAAATTATCTGTACTTAAGATGCAGACTATGCCCTAGCCAAGGCGTAGAGGGGGAGTTCATGTTCATATGTGTTTTACTTATAAATCCCGAGAGTGAACAGGTATACATTAGAGTGAGATTAATTCTGCACATTCAGGGAATGAGTGAATCAATGCATCGTATACAAATACTTGATTCATTTTACTCAAAATATGCGAGTTAATGTATTAATTATGGCCCATTTCAAGAAACAGTTCATTATCACTATAACTCTAGCAGAAAGATAAATATGTATGTAGTTATGTATGCATGCGAAATATGCACATCCATATAACACATGGTGTTAAGTATGCATGTTAGTATTTAAGTATGTCTATGCAAGTGCATAAACAAATCGACAAGTAAAACAAATGTCAAACACTACAGATCAGATGGCCAAATTTTCAAAAGAGTGTTTGATGGAAGGTGCAGTGGATCTTCTTATTGTAATTTAGAGCAAGCTATGTAAATGATGTATCAAGGTACACACGTTGGTCTCACCTTGAAACTTGGAAGTGACATAAAATTTCAAGCTTTATTCGAGTTATGTAGCTGAATTTGAAGAACCAATAGAGTTACAGACAGATTTATTAGAAATTCAAACAGAAATACACTAGAAATGGATGATGTAGTCAACTAAGTTCTTGAGGGATTGCTGTGCTGAACCGCCTTCTTTAAGAGAAAGATTGACTTTTTCTTGAAGGGACTTGGATCTTTGTCTCATTTCATTACCTTCTTTGTCGATGATTACTTTTTTTATTGTGCTTTCAATTTCTTCTTTATCCATTATGTTATCCAACATAACTCCTATTTTCCAAACATCAGTTACATATCTCGCGTTTATGGGTTGATCATAAGAACAAGGTGAGCAGATCATAGGAACACCTTCACAAATACTCTCTAAAGTCGAGTTCCATCCATTATGAGTCCAAAATGCTCCAATAGCTTGATGAGCTAATACTTCTTGTTGAGGAGCCCATTTCACAATACACCCTCTTTCACCTACTTCTTCTATGAACCCTTTAGGCAATAACTCAAGCGATTCAGAGCCAGAAACTGAACCAGGTCGGATCACCCACAAGAACCGTTGCTTGCTGTTAGCCAACCCCCAAGCCATATTTGTAAACTCTGCTTCACCCAATTGGGCCATACTCCCAAAACTCACATATACCACTGAGCTGTTTGGTTGGACATCTAACCATGATATAGAACGTTTATCTTGTTCTAATAAGCTGCTAGACGAGGCTGGAAAATACTTATGAAATGGACCAATTGGGAAAGTGGGGATGCGGAAATCGTGGGATATAGCTAAAAATGCGGGTTCTTCAAGTTCTTTGAAGGTGTTCAATATAATTCCTGAAGCCGCCTTTGTTCCTTTGATCATACTACATATCAACTCCAGCTTGCTCTCTTCTGACTCACCTTTGTAGATCTTTTCTATATCCTTCTTTGTCATTAGTGCAAGCTCAGGGTCCCGCTCTTCTATGGAGGTTTTAAAGTCATTCTTTTCGCCAAGATTAGGCAAGGCTGCATAAACAGGGATGCATGACATGCTGCTTGTTCTCAAGACAATCCTCCGGAGCTTCAAAGTGTCTGCAACTAATTGAGTGAAGTGCCATAATGAATCTGAGATCAAGCATGCCACATTCCCCTCTTCTAGCAACTTAGCCAAGCAGCCCGTGAATGGGTCAATGCAGCTTTTGTTCATTAAGTTGATGATATGATTACCAGTAAGCAAATTCGGACTCTCATCTTTGGAATTTGGCAAGCCATCAGAGATTGAAATGAAGGTGAATTGTGGGTAGTTTGATTTATTTGGAGAGTTAAATTCAGTGTGAATGATTGTAATCTTGAAGCCTTCGGTGTGAAGTATGTTTGCTAACTGGAGCATGGGGTTGATGTGGCCTTGAAGTGGTAGTGGGAAAAGCACAAGTAGGCGATTATTTGGTTGTGGTTCTGGGGACATGATGGTGCCCACTCCTCCAAGATTATTCATTTTAGTTTGGAGTTTCTTTGCCTTGTTTGAGTTACTTATAAGCGGCACACAGGCACGTGTACCGCCAGATTAGAATCAGGGGGGTCCACATGAGTTGTTTCCAAGGGCCCTAAGCATTGATTTACATTCAATGTCATAGGACTCCTTATAAGTTGACCAAGTACGTATAACCTTTGAAGATTTTGGTGGAGTTTTTTTTTTTTTTGGAACGGTAATTTGTGGCTACATGGCCTTTAGCTCAGAAGGCGTAGCGAGCTCACACAATCAGGTTAGGTCCAGCTCAGAAGGCAATTGTACTTTTCCCTTTACACACGCGGGAGGAAACCCCTATCGCCCTAGACAAGACTCGAACATGAAACCTTGCCTAAGAGGGTAAAACCTCCATACCATTGGACCAAATACCCGTTGGTGATTTTGGTGGCGTTTGGTTTGCACAAAGGACTCACAATAAGTATACGTTTAATTATAGGATAGAAAATAGAAATCCGTATGGGTTTTTACAGTTACGTTGTTTGATTAAACAGTTGGGTTTGAGTATAGAACATTTGACAATGAAAAAGAAAACTACAATAAAGTAGAACCCAAAAAAAATGAAGTAAAGAGAAACTTATGCTCAAATCTTCTTCAGGAACAATTTGCAGGTCATCAGTTGCATAATGGAGAAATCTTCAAGAAATGAAGGAATAGAACTATGTTTTGATAAACTTTTTCGATGGATTGACCAACATTTCAGGCTATGTTAGTCAATCCTCGAACTGGTCAAATCGCGGATATTTTGGGCAAAATAGAAATCAACGAAAATAAAGGAATCTACGGCTAGCTTTTTGCTTGTTAGCGTTTAAGTTAGATGTTTACATATTTGTGTAATTTCTTGTAAAAGTGTCCGTTTGGTGATTTGCATTTACTTTAGATGCACCTTGGAGGCTTGGACATCAAACCATCCAGATCCATCTGTTACAAGTCTATAGTCGAGTTGTTCTGATCTATTAGAAAGGTGAAGGGACCATCAACTAAGAATTAAATGTGTGTTAAAGAGCATGCAGGACACTAGGACAGTATCATTTTCATTAGCAGTAACCATTAAGAACCAAATTAATAGTGTGTGGGGCTGCGGCTGAGGGCACTATTTTGATTCTAGTGCGAGTTGGTACGCAGAAAAATCTCAGTGTCTATCGCGTTGGGTAGTTCCCAATGCTACTAACTTGTTTTATTATTACTAATTGCTACAGTATTAATCTATTTTAGTGTTGTGACGATTGAAGATGCTATCAGCATTCACCCCATTGTACAACGGAGCAACAAACTCACGCTGATGAATGATTGAAACATGGCAAGTTCAAAGTCAAAATCATGGATGTCGTTGGCCTAGGTGACTTTTTCTTATTCCTTTTCCAACTTTTCAAAATATAGTCAAAAATATATCCCGAAGAATATAAGAAGTTAAGCAGACCTTGTCGTTACTGATTTATGGCATTTTGGTCAGATCCAAACATTTAAAATAGATTACATGTTGTATCAAAACACAAGATTTGAATGTGAACTAGTTTTTAAACCAATCCGAAATATGTGTAAGAGTCTAGTCGTCTAGACTACCGGGTGGATACACTTTGACTCTAAGGTTAGGATCATAGTTATGCTTCAATAATAGAGAGATGTACATATTTGACAATTCCATGTGCTGTTCATGAGTGTTTATATTCAGTTTTTCACACACACACACACACACACAAAAGTTCAGACATAAAAACTTGAAAGATAGCTGCAAACTTCTGATTTCGTGCTTTTATCATAATTCGTAGCAGTGTTCCAGATAACGCAAAAGTATCCATGTTATCAAGTACGTACATAAAAAAACTTATCTTAGATTTCTGATGATCACTCTATTGGCATAACAGAAGCACGATAACAAAACAAAGACGAAGCTTCAGATGAGTCAATTACATCTTCAGGCTACATACATCAAGCATCAAAGTCATAATATAAAATAAGTCAATTACATCTTCAGATGCTGAAACTGCGACATCCAGTCATTAACAGGAATTGAAAATATGCAGACCATTATTAAACAACTAGCAGCTGAGAGACTCATGTATGCTAATATTGTAATAATAAGAAAATGGATTATCCACGTACTGTAAAGAAAGACTACCGTATTTGACCAGTAAAATTTAGTTTCATCACATGGCGAAAGACCATTTTTACCCAACAAAGAACTACTGAAACATTTCAAACTGAATATGATCAAAGTTTAAATGCAAAACCTTACATATAAATCAAATATTCAATCTAACAAAACATAAAACTTTCTAATCAGTAGCCCTTATCTGAGGGGAAATGACTATTCAGAAAGTTCCTTACTTCAATTGCAATTCAAAAAGTTTACAAATTATCAAATGCTTAATAAAGCTTCATTTCACTCTAGAAGTACAAATTATACATGGGTTCTTCATATTCCTCATCAGAACGATGAAATATAATCAACGAGGCTCTTCAATGACTCATGAGAGGAGCCACCTTCATCGAGAGAATGATTTACCTTCTCCTGTAGACAGCTGATTCTCTCTCGTATTTCTTCTCCTTCTTTACTCATCATTACTTTTTTGATGGCCATTTCAATGTCCACCCTTTCGAACCCATCCTCCAACAAAACTCCAATCTTCCAAATGTCATTTACATATCTTGCATTTGTCGGTTGGTCATAACAACAAGGGGAACAAACCATAGGAACTCCTTCACATATGCTTTCTAATGTTGAATTCCATCCATTATGAGTCCAAAAACACCCCGTTGCTGGATGAGCTAATACTTCTTGTTGAGGACACCATTTTACTATACGCCCCCCATCACCCACTCTTTCTAAGAACTTTTCAGGCAATGACTCAACCCATTCTGAACCAGTAACCAACCCTGGTCGAACTACCCACAAGAATGGCAAACCAATGTTTTCCAATCCAAGAGCCACTTGTTGAAACTCTGACTCTGTTATACATGCTAGACTACCAAAACTTACGTATATGGTAGACTTGGGTGGTTGGGTGTCTAGCCATTTCAAAACCGTCTGGTCTTGTTGAATCAAACTGCTCAAAGATGAGGGGAAGTACTTGTGGAATGGACCTAATGTGAAACTTGGAACTTGATATTGTTGGTTAAGGGTGTCTAATTCTGGTTGTTCAAGTTCTTTGAAGGTATTCCAAATTATTCCAGATGATGTCTTCATATGTTTAAACATTTTGTCAACAAAGTCCAGTTGACTTTTTAGGTTTACACTGATCTTTAATACGTCTTTGACTTTCATAACTGGATATTCTGTCACGGGTGCATTATAATCTAAATCTGAAAACATGTATGCAAACAAAGTTATAATTGGTTTCCTCCAAAATTGGTCGGCAAACTGCCACACACTACTATTCATCTGTCATACAGCTTTTGAAGGCTACGATACTAACACACAACCACCTTGGTGGTGGTATGCCCGCACAAGGTTAAGAGGGTGTTTGGGATTGCTTATAGTTGTGTTTATCTGCTACCTTTAGCACATAAACACTTCAAGTGTTTGGATAAAATAAACGACTTATTCTTGGGGTAAAATAAGTAGTTTTAACTAAGTGGTCTCCTTTCCTCTGAAAAAATGCTTATTCAAGATCAAATCAAAATTATCTTTTTACCCTCGTATCTAAACCATGAAAAAGTAACCTAAAACGGATTTGATATACATTCAAAGATCCAACCAACATAAGCAAATTAGACACTATTGTTTGTCCACAAAAGGTGTGAATTTGTGGGAACACCTTGACCTGGAGTGCCTTTTGGCACCAGCGTCTACCCCACAAGGAATAGCTCTGGTAACTCTCATGACCCAGTGGGCACCAACTGGAGTGAGCACGAGTCAAAACTCGAACCCATGACCTTTTATCCACAAAATCTCTCGGCCATGAGTTTTTCAAAGGTGAATACCAAGTGAGCCAAACACTATTGTTTGTAGCAGAAGAATAAGCACAAAAACACACCCCTAAATTAACTACCTATCATTTGTACGTATAGCCAAACAAGCGGACTAACCTTGTTTTGTAGGGTTGAAATAAGAATCATTTTGAGATGTTAGAGTAACCAAGGCACCATAAATTTGTTGTGAATGAATTTGAATGTTGGAATGATTTGAAATGAATGTGATTGAAAATTTGTTTGTGAATGATGGTGTGTGAATTGATGTTGATGAAATTGAAAATAAGAATCATTTTGAGATGTTAGAGTAACCAAGGCACCATAAACAAGTACAGAAGCAACACTAGATGTCCTAAGCACCAACCTAGGAATACTAAGCTCGTTCGCTACAGCCTGGGGAAAGTAAAATCCAGCATCAGTAATCAAACAACAAACTGAACCTTCATCATCAGATTCTGCCAACAACTCAACCACACATTCCTTAAAAGAACCAACACATGTTTCATTAAGATAATTAAGGTAAACAACAGGATCAGCATCCGGTGATATATTGCTTTCGGTCTCAAAGAACCTGTCCTTGATGGGCTTGAAAGTGAAGTGAGGATAGTTTGAAGGGTTGGGAGAGTTGTATTCGATATGTACGATGATTATACTGAAACCCTGACCATGAAGAATGTTTGCTAGCTGTAGCATGGGATTTATATGACCTTGGAATGGTAACGGAAACAATATTATTCTGCGGCGAGTTGTCATCGGTTCGGTTAACCGGAGATTGGTACCTTTGTTATCAGTATCCATGTTCAATGTATGTGTATAGATACCAAATATAACTTGACTACCTTTTTAACTAAAATGTCAAAGATACTTATCAAAATCTGAATGTTTTTTGTTGGCCACGTATAAATTACTATGTTGACCACGTATCAATTTGTAAGGCCGGATGGAGTAACAAGACCAAACTCACCTTATATCTCAGCGGCACGTCAGTTTTCTCTTTTTAACTTTACCACTTACCTTTCAATCGTAATAACACTCACCTTTCAACTAAACTCACATTTCATTAAAATACTCAATTTATATAAAATATACTCCACTAAATACCAACGCATACTCACAAACCAAATAAAATCAATTAAATAAAAAACATTGTTGCCACTTGTGAGTAACTTACTGAGGGTGAGCCACTCACCACCATCCACCCAAGTCACGCGCGACTTTCTAACACCGGCCTAAAGATTGAATGGTGAGTGGTACTTTTGTGTGGTGAGTTTGGTTCTATTCCGTCCAGCCTAATAGTCAAGTAGCGCTGTGACGAGCTACTATTTATTAGGGGTGTCGATATATGATTGAAATTTGATTCGAAATCGACACGAAAAGTAATAAGTTTGGCTTGAGTTTAAATAAATTTTGGGAAAGTAAACGGGTCGACTCGTAAACCCGTTCTCTCTTAAATTAAATTTATGTATATTTTATATTATGGTTTAAATGGGTTAAATGTGTCGACCCACACACCCGTTTAACCTGTTTAACATATGTAATGTATCAACTTTTGTATATAAAACGGGTTAAATGGGTCAGCCCGAAACCCGTTTAGCATATTCAACACGTGTAACCTATTTAACATGCCAACACAAGTATATATACAAGTTAAATGGGTCAAGTTTGAGATATGTGTAAACAGGTTATGGTTGACATAGCTGACCCGATTACTTAAACGTGTCAGGTTCGGGTTGAGGTTTTTCGACCCGTCAGCCCAAACCGAAGTGTCATCCCTTACAACACAGTTATCGGTGAACAATGTTTTTAAAATTTTATGCTTTTTTATAATAATTTACAGAAAACGATTATTTAAGTTTGAGTAACTTTAAGCAATACTAAATTAATTAGTACTGTAATATATAAATTGTAAAGTGTTCACGCGATGTTGAAACAATTTAAAAGCGTTAGTTGGTAATATTGTGAAGGTATGAGGTCAAATTAAGACACGAATAAGTAAAATACAATGTGATTTTATTATATTTATATGATATAAATTTTACACGTCCTATCTATCAATATGATATCCTTTTAAAAAAAATAATTGCACCGTATCAAGTTATAAAAAGTATTGCATCATGTTAAGAAAAATATACTACAGATAGTCTATTAGTTTTATTCATGTTGAGAGAAATATGCTTCTTTAAAATTGATTTAATTGATTTAATTTGTATAAATTGTTAGTTAAATGATTTCAGGTGTTTAGTTCCATAAGTGTCAACATATCTTTTATATATTAAAAGAGTTATATCATTTCGAAATGTTTTTGATAAAATTGCACTTATGGGAAAAAAATTGGGCCAATGAGTTTGCTTGATTTTGACACGTGGGTAAAATCGTACGATCTGATTCGCTAATTAACAGTCAAAATTGAAACAATTACTTTGTCAAAATTGAAAAAAACATGTAGAAGAATAAAATGTGTTGAAGAAAAAAACATTTAGAAGAAAAGAATTACTAAAAAATATATGTGTCAAATGTGTGAAAACAAAAACTTAAAAAGAGAGAAGGTAATTAATAATATATGGAGTTAAGTGTAAATTTATAAGTTTTCATGTTTTTTAATAACTTAAAAAAAATAAACAAATAACCCCTTATAGTTTATACCCGTAGACTTTATATTTAAAAATTACAATTTATATGTTGTTTTAAAAATACAATATAAATTTATATGCACAAAATTATTAATATCATAATGAAAGCATGGATTATTGTGTATGTAAATAAATACATGATTTTGTACATATACGAACAACTCATGTTTTTCCTCTTTATGAGTTTAAATAAGAAAATCCAAAAAATAAAATTCTTTTTATTATATGCGCTCAATAAGAATTCATTGTTATTTCATTTTCTTAAGTTTAACTAAAGCGAACACGGGTTTGTATGGCTAAATTATTATTAAAAAATTACAAATATCAAATGTAAGAACGAGTTACTGCGGTATAAAAATAAATATATGCTATTCTACTTATAACGACTCATGTAATTCTTATTTAAAGTTTATATAATGATATCTGGAAAAAAAAATAAAAAAACTTTATATTTTAACTTCATCAATGCTCATCTTGTGTTACTAAACTCGCGTATTGTGTACAACATGATATCAATAGTTAAATTTAAATAACAACATAAACCTCAACATTCATATAAATTAAACAAAGTTAAATCTTTCATCCAACAAAAATATTTACAAAATATAAATCGATATTAATGCATAATGAAATTTTTTATGTAAAAACCCATGCATAAGTTCGTATACTAAACACGATCAAATTTTTATATGTTCGTATACTAAACTAAAAATTTGAAATAAATTTGATTCATGTGTAACCCCGTGTTTTAAAACTAGAATCACATACTTACATAATGACTTACTATAAGATGTAATAGAACAAAATATATATCGTATTTGGACGTGCATCTGCTATTTTTTTAACTGTGATTCTCAAAAAGTAATGTCATGTATGGCTTAAAATTTTACTATGGTGATTGTTTACAAAAGCAATAATGACTATGAATGTCTAAAACACATTCAAATGGAGTAGTTTATAAAATCAACAAAATGAAATATAAACATTAATATTGTTGGTATTGTGTGCATGACGAAACGTAAAAATTTATATTGGTTACTATTTATGAAACCTAAGGGTCACACGCATATAGCACGAAAATTTGAAATAAATATTTATGTATCTATATCTTTACTTATATATAGGACAGTTTACGACACGTCATTAAAGACATGTCATCAAACTGTCCATGTCACTAATGCCATGTCACCATATTTGATGTTTTATATGCCACATCATTGCCTACATGGACAATTTTGATGTTTTATATGCCACCTCATTGCCTACATGGACAACTACCAAGCATGAATATCCGAAAATTATTTAAATTTTTTTGCCCATTGACAGATTCAAACCTGGGTTGGTTGTTTTGGAAATAAATGTCTTAACCACTGGACCAAGCCTAATGGTTGTGATACAAAATTCAAAAACAAAATTGTTACTCTCATTTTTCCCTAACAAAACGGATTCATTTGACTTCACACAACCATTTGAATTTTAAAACCAGCCTTCATAAATTCACATAACTCACTCCTTAAAATACAGCTATATTTCCTCCATCTCTACCATGTTTAAGTCGATTATTTTGGGTATGATTGTTTGATTTTCAAAATGTAATTTCAATATTTGTTCATTCCCATAACCTAATTACAATCGAAGGATGATCCAAAATCAGAATTATAAAGATTACAAACAAAGTTCATCAGAAATATAAAACATAAATATAAGGTATATCTTTTCGATATATGTGAAAAATCAGAAATCAGAAATACAAAATCAGAAATATAAAACAGAAAAATTTAATTCGTTGTTTTGGTTATTTTGTTGTGTTTCTACTACTTGAAGATTTACAAAACCTCGATCAACAAGGTATGTCTTTTCGATTGTTCTGTAAACGAATCAGTGTTTTCATTTGATTCTACTTAAGGTTTATGTTGGAATTGATCTTTTTCATTCATAGGTGGATTTTGTGGGTTTGATTGGTTTTTTTGCAGGACCATGAATATGATTGTGAATTAAAGAAAATGATTGTTTTACATTAACTTAAGGTAAAAACTCAAATATATGTGATAAATGATGAATTGATTTTTTATTTGATTTTTATGTCGTTTTTCTTATATGTTGTTCTTTGTCACGATTTATTCGTCACAATCCTAAAACCTAAATGAATGCTCAGAACTGATTCGTCACAATCCTAAAACCCAAATGAATGCTCAGAACTGCAATTACCTTAATAACCACACTCAAAATCAACAATACGTCATTTCCCCAATTCATGTTCAACAAATTCATTAACCGATTGAAGTTCATATGTTTGTATCTATTAAGGTATGTTTGAAATTCAATTCCGGACTTAATTACTATGTGCATTCTATTAATTAAACCTTGATATATGATTTCCAGTATGAGTTCTTATTTTGATTTCGATTTTATGACAGTTTTATGCATCTGATGCGTGGTTTGAGGCAACTAAGGTAACCAATATACTTGGCTTTTAATTCTTTATCATATGCATTTATGTTTTCTGATCTTACCACAAAACATCTATGGATTCTTGATTATCGTTTCAGGTTTGGGAGGTTAAAGCCGCTGATTTGACCATCAGGCGTGTTTATTGTGCTACAGTCAGTGTTGTTGGTCCTAATATGGTTTTCTTTTACATTGAAATTTCTATTTGACATATCATTCAAAGTTACACTGTTTAAACTTTTTAAGATCTTTATATTCCTAATGAGTTGAAGGGAGAATATGAGTACAACATAGAGCACATACTGATTGTGGACATTTATATGCAAGGCAATGATGGAAGTATATGATAGATGCCATAAAAAAGGAAGAAGTGAAAGTGAGTTGTATCTTATTTACTCCGTAATTCACTTTGTTTAATACATGGTGGGAATGATTTTAATGTTATTATTACATATATTTCAGGTACTAAAAATTATGCTTTTAGCGTATTTTGAGCATATGCAAACCTTTGATAACACAATCATCACCAAGTTTTTTGGTTTACACTGCGTGTAATTGAGTGGATCTTCACAAAACAAGGTTTGACCGAAAGTAAAATAGAAAAACAAAGAATTGAAGTTTTGAGATTTTGTTAGCTCTTTCTTACGTTTTTATTTATTAATGATGCATGTTAAATGGGAATTCCATTTTGTTTCAGGTACCTATTAGTAGTCGCTTCGACATAAAAGGATCTTTCCATGGTCGAATGACAGATAAATCTAAGACTGAATATGATGCAAATGCCACTCTTAAAGACCTTCATCTCTATTTTATCTTCCCAATGCAGAAAGATTAGTTTCAAGAGTTCACAAGGTGAAACTTATTACTTTTTATTAGGCTCTATTCTTTCCCATTACCATATCCCATTTTCATAGCTTGATGGTGCTATTAGATGTGGCTAATTGTACGCATTTGGGTGATTGGGCAACCATAAGAATCTAGACTGTATGCATTGACTTTTGGTGTTTAGTTAGGGGCTGTTTGGATAACCTATTTTTTGACATAACATGCTCATTCCAACCACTCTAAATATTATGTTTAGTTAGGGGTTGTTTGGGTAATGTATTCCATCCTTGTGGTATACAATTCTGATGTTGCGGCTACAAGAAGCTAGACTAAACATAGATCCATCCAAGGAGAAATAAGCATGAAATTATCATAAAAGAAAAAAATTTGAATCGGATTAGACAAAATGAAAGCTCACGCGTAGACTTTATCAAGGGTTAGGTAATGGGTCATTTTTGTGCATGTCAACACAAAAGGGTAGGGTTTACCCTCATAACTTATTTTTTGTCCAATTTAAAATTATTTACAGCTACTTGTGTGTTAATCATGATTACAAAAAAACAATATCATAACCTAAATCATTGAGCACAATGATTTAAGTGTTTCTTGATGGACTAAAAAAACTGATATTTCTTGCTTCAGTTACGTTTTAGCCGACTTAATGTTGATATGGTTTTGTAGCAACTGCAATTAAGACGTCGCTGATAAGAAAAAACCCACGCAATCCCTCAAAGTTTTCTAAAATAGCACCTACATATTCAAGGTAAGCCAATTTTTTTATCTACAATTTAGATCATATTCATAACATTTTATATCGTAGTCCTGATCTAAACCAATGCTCACATCTCGAACCAACTTAAAAGCACATTGAGTTCTACAAGGACCAAACCCGATGAAAAAATACCACAGAGACCAAAAATGTAGGATCTGGCAAACCACAAGGACGATTTATGTAATTCACTCTATTTTTTAATAGAAAGCTACACATTTCATTTATATATTATCTGTTAACAGTTTGCATGGACATACACAAATCGTACACGTAAGATTTACTATGTAGTAAATTGAAGCTAATCCGCCTATCGGGCGGGCTATGAAGCTAGTATTTTAATATACAGCAGTTGAAAAAGACCTTCAATGTCCCTCTCAAAAAGGAATGTTGAAATTCTAAGATGTCTACTTTGGTTATTTTACCAACAAAACTTCTAAGAGAAGCCTCTTATTTAAAGTATATATTTAATTAGTTAAAGCTTACACCACATTTTTTGAGCTAAATTCACAAAACCATAAAAATGAGGGACCTAATTTGTTGAAGCAGAAAAATTCGGCTCCCAAAATTACCGATCATTTCTTTCTTCCCCAATTCATAAAACACATTTTTATCCTTCAATCCAAAACCCAAACCCAATCTAAAGGTAAACTTGATTATTTCTGGGTTTGATGTTTAATGTAGCAATGATTTTGGGTTTGATCTTAATACCAAATAGCTACAAACGATTCACCATGACTCCCAAAACAAGGTTGTCGCATACTCGTTGGTAAGTTTTTGAGTCACATGGAATGAAATAAAATGTGGTTATGGGTTTGATAGTTATTCTCTAAACCCGTTGATAAGTTTTTTATCCATAAATTTTCGGATGTATGGTTCTGATTTTATTTAACTTAAGTAAATAATCATTGTTTTAAATCGATTTGATACGAAGCTGAGTTGTTTATATTGCAAAACATAATCATATGATTTATATATGAACCTGAAATTGTAGTTTATGAAAAACCATCCCCAAGATGAAGATGGTATCACAAAATCAGCCCAATTAAAGCTCCTATGACGTTAGCCTAACCCTTGCATAGTTATGGATTTAACAAAAGGTTAATTGAAGTTTTTGCAAAATTTTTGCAGGAAGGTAGTTCATGTGAACATAAATTTTAGGTAATCTATTCATTTTTGTTTCTACAAATACATATGTTAATTCATTAATCGAAGGATTTGTAAGTTTATGATAATGTTTAAACTAAAGCCTATATAGTTTTTTTATCATTTTTTGTTGAAATAAAAAACTTAATTTCCCTGTTGTCTCAAGTTTTTAAAATTACATGTTTTGACTGTTCAATTTTGTTTTGTGGTTTGATTTTGAATTTAAATATATATAAAATTGTGGGTTTTATTTTGTTTAATGTCTTATAATTTTCATCATAAACCCTAGCCCAATCGCAAATAAATATAAAATTATGGGTTTTATGTTGCTTAATCTTACAGGATTCTGGGTTGATTGTTTATACCATGGAACCGCACCTACACCATGGATTGTAGGAGGTATGTTTTTGATTATATTCAAATTTAAAATCGTTCATCTATTTTTTTGAATTGATTTGATGCCATCTATGTATTTTCTGTTTATATAATAAGAAATAATCTATTTTTATAATTGCGGGTTTAGAAATGTGACATGGATACTGGTATTTCATGCTTACAACAGTCTTTAGCTATTGTACGGCTGATAAAGAGTGTGTTACGCAAGTTTTTCGTGAATGGGAAAGTAAAAACAATAGTGGACATTTACTGAGTTTTTCACACATGAATAAAGGTTCAAGGGCTCAAACGCTTGGGAAAATGAATGTAAGAGGGTGAGGACAGTGAGGCAATGGATAGAGTCAAATGCTCAGCAAGTGGACTGGGGAGTCTATTATAAGTAAAAATGGTAGTGGACCTGTATTGAGTTTTTTTAACTGATATTCTTAGGAAAAATTTCCCCATATAGTTCCGATTACTATTCAGACTAGGAACCAAGGACAATGGTGATCTTGCTCCCGATTGTGTGCTATTAACGTGTTTAACTGGAAAGGCGGTGCAAGGTAGCATTTTGTCTTAATATATTTGATTGTATAATTTTTTAGTTCTTATATCCTTCTTCTTATAGGTATTCATCGGTCAAGACATTGATTGATTCCAATTGCAAGTTCCAATTACAACTTGCGATAGGCATCTTCATGTAAGATTTTATGTGTTATTACACTTTTAACATGAGCTTTTAGGGTTTTATTTGCTACAGTACGATTTTCTCTTGTTTTGTCGATAATAATTCATAAAATCGTTACAAGTAAAAATCTAGAATGCACAAGTCTTAGATCAATAAGTTCTCTTAATTTAAATCATTCATACATTTTTCAACATACTCTTTCTTTTAAGTAACTTAAATTTTTTTAGGAAATGATGTAAATATTATTTGAAATATTTTACATCATATATGAGCTAATCACATCTCCATATCTTAGGCAAATCTACCAAAATTACACAAAATATTTCAAGATTTGGCAATCTAAAATTCAGATTTTATGTCAAAATGCCGATTCCATCATTTTACACTAGCCGGTTTGCTTTGGTAAAAGGAACCGCCTAGAACCAAGCTATAGGACATGCTGGTTCCATGCATTTACTTTGGTCGGTTCCCTTCTTCAAAGGAACCGGCGGAACCGGGCTACAGAGTAGTTTTTGCCTATAAATACCAAGCCATTTCTCATGTTTTACTCACTCATTCTTATTTTAATCTCTCTTATAATCTGACTTCTCTCTTGTTTTCAGATCTAGATATCTTTCATACTTCATTTGTAGGTAATTCTCTTAATAGAAGAAATTGCCGAAATAGCATACGAGACGCTCAAGTTCAAATAATCTTGTTTCGCATCTCCATCATTCCATCAAGATCACTTTGCTATATCTTGTACATCATTTAGTAGTTGTAGTAGCCTTCATCATCCTTCTAAAAGAAGTGTGATTGCATTGGGTTGATTCTACCTTTGTTAGAATCTGGTATTTAGCTTTGCACTATTAAAAGGTGTAAGCGACATTGTGAGGCTTCTCCGCTGGTTAAAGGAGATTGGTGACTAGTGTTTACGAACTCTTGAATTGGTGAATCAGATAGTGGAGTAGGGCAAGAAAGGTGTCCTTGTAGCCGAACCACTAGAAACGCTTGTGTCTCGATTATCTCTTTTCATACTCTTTCTTTTTTTGCATAATATATTTACTTCATATATCATACTATAAATCAATATCGTCAACTTCACATAAACTCAAACCAATATTTGATAAAGCAATTTTAATCGGTAAAACTATTCAACCCCCCTCCCCTTTTAGTTTTCCATAATTGGTATCAGAGCAAGTTTACCTAAGTTTTTAAAATATATTGTATTTTAAATCTTTAAACGATAATGGATTTGGAAAACTATATATAAAAAGGATCAATCTATGCAAAGACCACCTCTCTTTGAGGCTAATTGCTTTATATATTGGAAAAATATATTTGAAACTTATGTGAAGTATAAGGATATTGATCTGGCATATTATAGTTTATGGTGATTACAAACCTACCATTAAGAATAAGGACATCGGTAAGGAAGATATCATTCCTCATGAAAAATTAGAATAAATTCACAAGAAAATGCTTTCTAAAAAAGATGAGGCAAAAATGGTTTTATACAATGCTTTACCTAAAAAGGAATATTAAAGAATTTTCATGTGTAAAACCGCTAGAGAGCATCTGTTTTTGGAGAAAGTCTCTTCTTACATAACCTTATGAATGCACTAGCGAACAACATAATAAGGTTGAGCATGAAAATGAAAACGTAATAGGATGTTAAAACTCCCATTCGTAGATCCACAAGGATACCTCGAGCACCTGAAAGATATGATTTTCATGTAAATGCTGAGGAACATGAGTTAGAGGATCATAGTGAATCTGCTAACTACAGAGACACATTGTCAGATCTTGAATCAGATGAGTGACTCAAAACTATAAATGTTGAGATGTAGTCCTTGAAAAAAATCATTTTTGGAATTTGATTGATCTTCTACCAATCGGTAAGACCGAAAGGTTAAAATAGTTCTTCTAGGAGAAGACTAATATGGACAAAATTGCACACGCATTTAAACGCATGCCTTCTGATAAGGGTTTTACTTATACTCAAGCTATTGATAATGATTAAAGCTTCCTTTTTTTTGCGTGCGTTAAATAAATAAAGATATTAATTACCATACTTGATTTCATAGTTAAGAAATATGACAATTAGATGTCAAAAAACTCCTTCTTGTATGATTACCTTTGCGAGGACGTTGTGTAATCAAAAGGGTTTATGATTCCAGATAATCTTTAAAAAGTCTACAAGCTGTATTAATCCAAGTGTGGATTAGAGCATGCATCTATGAGCTGAAATCTTAAGTTTAAATCAATGACTTGATTTTGATTAAAACAAAGAGAATTCCTAAGTACACCTTAGAGCTAGTGGGAGCACTATGTTTTGTTCTTTATTAAATCTCATATGTTGTCAACATACTGAAAATATCATTTCATCTAAGCTAGATTTGAATCCTTAGATTGGAATATTTCTGTCGAGAGATATAAGAAATAAACATACAACCTTGAATCATATGTTTATTAGGATATACATACGCGGTTAATAAATCTAACACAATATGACACATCATTCAGCAAGACTCAAAGTTCTATCTCACCTGATGAGATTGAACACATGCATGAAAACGTTTAGTTTAGCTAAAGGTTTCATTATGTATGTCATGATATGTATTAGACTAATTGTAACACTTGCATGAATGCAAGATGAACCGACAACCATTGTAACTAAGTGAAAGTCATTAGACTACTATTGAAAGAACATTCTAAAAGGCCTATAAAGGACTAAATACATGTTCATAGTTTACTGATTTTTGATAAGGAGATTAGTGTTGAGCTTATACACTAATGCTTATTTTTATTAAGATGATGCTCAATCCTAGTCATAGAAGGATTTCATCATAAATGATAATATTGTTGACTAGATCTGCTTGATTAAAAGCATTGTTGCACTATACATTAAAGAATAAGAATACTTTACAGTTTGAGAAGTTGTTAAGAAGACTGTCTTAAATAGGTTTTCTGCTTTCCTTCAAACAACCTATGTAATGTACTGTAGCGATGCTAGTATTATTGTATTAGCACTTGAACGCACATATACAAAATGACAATTATCGTATTATTCAAAACCTTTATTGTTTGTGAGTTTTGAAACAAGTATTCTCAAAGTTCACTCAGATGACAACTTAGTTGGGCCTTTTACAATGTCAATGTCTTGTACCAAACATGTTGATCATGCTGGGAACAATGTACTTCGACCTGCTAGTAGTCTCATGTATATTTGTTTTTAGTATTTGGATAATGGAACGTTAAGCATTTGTATTAAACAATGAATTGATATACTTGGTATGCTCGTTTTCACTTATACAACTGTGTTCTGTATTTTCATGTTTAAATTCATGAATAATTTATTTATTCTAAATTGTCCATTATTAGTTGACAATATGGGAGTGTCATAAAATTAAGACAAATGTGAGCGTGTTGATCATATTCATCTAGAATGAATATTAATCGATGATGCCACTAAACTCATATGTTGTTCATTGGATGAACATTGGACTGACCCAACCTACGAGGATTCATTGCATGGATCAACGTCTATAGTGAATCTCGCAAGTAGTTATGTCTATCATCCTTAGACTTAAGATGCAAGTAGGTTTTGTGTGTGTGGAATGTCAATCTTTGATGTGGTCAAACGCTGACCTAAATAAGGTTGTTATAAAAACCATATTCAGGAGTGATGTGAAGCACATGACGGACACGTGTAGTCAAAATATGATTTGTTCCTCTACGTGTTTTGGAGTTAGATACTACTAGGGCCCTCGATGAATTGGAAAAATATACGTGTGGGCGCACCCATATGTAATTAAGATGATACTTGATTAATTTGGTAATCTAGTTTAATATCTATATCGACAAACAAAATCGTTAAACATTAAAATGACTTATGATCAATGTCTAATGTTCAACATAATATCTGTAACAAAGGGATGACTGATGTTTAAACCATTTAAATGAAATTTTTAAGAAACTATCCCCATATGTTTCTAGGGGCATTGGCGTGTTGCTAGACGCTAGCCTTTGCTTATATAATTACTTGATTATTATGATGTTCGCAAGTGAGAGCTGTTAGAGTATACTCGTGTCAAAATAAATAATTATACGGCTAGAGACATGTGAGCCTATGGGGTCACACACATATACATAGAGGTACCATTTAATATATTGTATCTATTGTATTTACGGTATATGTATAACCTACGTAACTTGGGATCAACAACATGCTTCTAATTAGTAAGATATTACTTAATTATTGGATTGGACCAAGCTAATAGGCAAGCCCATTATGGGCCCCCGTGAGGTCGGTCATAGAAGAAGAAAGACCAAGGTGGTAAAGTGTAATTAGGAACTAGAAAAGTGTTAATTGATTTGGTCATATCTTGATACTAATCACATAACCACTTTCTAAGTTTCTCTCCCCCTCTCCCTCACCAAGAGTCATGGCACAAACAATTCCTATTATAGGATTTTAAGTTTTGATCTTCAATCTTGCTTCTAATGTAGTTCAAGGATTGATAAAGGGTTATAGGTTATTAAGACTAGCTACTACGTGGTATACATTGACGTGTATTGTGTTTCTACATAGAGGTGATCTCCTTTGATCACTTGGGTTTCTATGGTAGATCGGATTGTGGTGAAAGTCTCCTTACGATCATACGTTGTCACGTTAAAAAGGTATACTGTTATCTTGTTTTCATTCGATTAATCATATGGCTATATAGATCTGTTGATAGGTACTTATCCGTTGTGTTTATTATTTATTTACATGTTATTTATTTATAAAATCACCTATAGACCCTCATATGAAATGTGTATCCAACTTAGAGAAGGATTGATCCAATATATAAAACCCTCTGATCTCTTCATTATGTATCCACCATAGACTACATATACAATCAAGGCTATAAAAGAGTGGTCTTGGCATTGCAGATGTGGTTTTGGCATTGTAGTTGTCTTGGCACATATAGTAGTTATACCATGCTATTTAAACTTATGAAAAAAACCTGTTAGCAGTGGTCTTGGCACTGCCAATGTGGTTTTGGCATTGCAGTGGTCTTGGTACATATAGCAGTTACATCAGTTCATTTACACTTATGAAAAGGACCTGCTAGCATATGGCATCCAAACAAAAACCCTTTTACACCAGTCCCTTTACACATATGGCATCCAAACAAACACCCCAATAGCATACTGATGCATTGCCTATAATTAAAAATCCATCTACATATCCTTAATCCAGCATTGTCCACAATACAGTGTCATATTTTTAAGGAAATTTAAACACACCACTGCATATCCTTACCTTTAAACACACCACTACATATCCTTACCTTTAAACATACCACTACAACCGATATAATATTTTTTATGACATTTCTGATTTAGTTTTTGCATTAATTCACTGTCATACTTTTAGAAGCCAATGTCATCTTTTTAGCCATTGTCATCTTTTTAGCTAATGTTATATTTTTAGCCAATGTCATTTTTTTGCATGATTGAGTTTTTGCAAAAATTATTATCAACGATTCAGACACAAGTTTTAAGACTTCAAATTTTGAAACAAGTTCTTATGACACAAGTTCTGATGGCATAGCTTCTAGTAAAGGCTCATCCAAACAGTTATTGAAATGGTATGATGATTCAATTGATGAGGAAATTCTTGAATTTAAAATTTCAAGTCAACCGCTTCCAAGGTTAAAGCTTCTAAGTCAACAACTTCTAAGTCAACGGCTCCCAAGTCTAAAGAGGTTCCGACTCCAAAGATTCCACCTCAATCATTTACTGTTAAAAAGCCTTGTTTCAATAAGGAATTGCATGATTAGCCTTGCAAATGTAGATACATGGGATTGTATTGTTAACAAGACATTTGGAGTAAGAAAACCAACAGATGGAAGTGTTGCAAATAAGGAGAGCAAAGGGAAAAGAAGAGCTTGCAACAAGAAGAAATTGATCAAGTGGCTATTGATCAAACCATTTGATCATTCACTTTATGTAAATTTGATCCTTTGTGTAGAAGTACAAACAACAAATCTTTTGGTAATAACCTATAAGCTTATGTAGGTGTATGGTATTGGACTACTAATCTTTTGGTACCCTTTATGATATATGATTATATGGTATTGTGTAGGATCCCGTAATCACTTCACTTCATACAATCGATCACGAAATCAGAACTAGAAATGAGGAGGTGAGTTGTTTAGAGAGAGAAAGAAGAGAGAGAAATGAGAAAGAAAAGAGAAAAGATATTATTAGATATTTTGAACAACTTACTTTTTCTAAAGAAGAAAAAGCTTATATACCCCGTCACGTTAAAAGGTACGCGCGGGATATTTAACTAGGACTCGGGCCCGGGTTTTGCTTGGGATTAAACCCGAAACATATACAATATTAGATTAAC
>BQNB010055127.1:0-39245 GCA_026074375.1 Tanacetum coccineum
CAAAAGGTACATTCTGTCTAATCATTAACTCTTACACATACTCTGACATTCTCTGACAAATATGTGTACTTACTCTCACGCCGGAGCTTAATCGTGGGGTCCGTCCCCACGGTAAGGCTAACGGTTTACTTTTAATTGTGCAGAACATCGCGCCTATAGCCTCTTCCTCACGGATACTCCCAGCGTCAAAACCACTTCCAGACCTTCCTGTAAAAAGACTAAGAGTACGATCCGTCTTCTCATATGAGCTTGAAGAACCAAAAACGGACGGATGCGGTGCACTCTTATCTTTGTTGACATCAGTAGGAATAGTAACAGTAGTAGCTTCAGTCATAACCAGAGCATCAGACCTGGCAAGAGAATCAACTTCAGGACCCGCAGATTTAGCGCCTGAATGATGAGAAGAATCAGAAAGGACTACGAACCTTGCGGAAGGACCTATAGTTCGCAAGGAGGGCCCAGTCACGGAATCAGTACGATCTCCACCCTCCTCCAGTGGTGAAGCTGTCACGGAAGAAGTAATAAAGGGTAAGGTAGGAAGAGCTGGAACACCCTGTTCTACCGTTAATCGAGAATCTTGGAGCAACCTGTTAAGAGCACTAAGAGACTTACCTCCAGTCGTGGAACCACCGGTATCCCCATAATCGGCCCTTAATCTTTTGGGTGGATGGGAAGTGACGAGCAATCCCTCACTATCATAGATCACTCTCTTCTTCTTTGAACGCTTAGGCCTAGGAATGTCGGCTTCAACAAGCTCAGTGACAGGTACATTTGGCTCAATATAATCCCCACCCGCAACAGAATCAAACCCCTGATCTCCACCATCACCAATACTTGCATCTCCAGCAAACTCCCTAACGAGTCACGGAAGTCGGAAGTAAGGTCACGATACGATGTTTTGCCATGGTGAAAATAGGTCTTTCGTTTTCAACTCTTGCCCTTTCAACAATCTTCACCTTGCGGGGATCAGCAGTACGGATAAAAGCGTTCAAATCTATCTCTGCAAAAGACAACAAGGAAAAAGGATAAGAAAAACAGAAAAACAGAAAAACAATAATCAAATTACGCACGGAAAATAGAACCTACCATCTCCGTCCTCATACTCAAAGCGGGGATAAGTATCTTTATTCAAAAGGTAATTACGGCTTATGCCAACCCAGCAAAGAAATTCTTCCGGGAACCTAAGGAACGGAGAGGCGTGAGCAATAAGGGTGTTAATATGCTCGACATTATATTCAGAGGGGTTAACATGCCAATATCATATATCCATAAGGGGCAGGAGTCGATTCCTGGCAATAAGTGGAACCCGAAAACCACTTTAACCGAGCATTGGCAGGAACCACCACCCTCATCAAACCCAGAAAAATGATCATTCCAGTTCTTCACGAAATCCAAATTCTTAGAATAACAAGCACGGACGTTGGGGCGCTTAGTAAAACCAAACCACCCATTTTTGTAGTTATGTGTATAAAAGTATCGAAACAAACTGACATCAGGTTCAATGTTGCAAACGCGGCACAAGATTTCAAAATAAGAAACCTTGGCAGACCCAAACACGGATAGTTGGGAAAATGGAATGCGGAAATGGGTGAGAACGGAAACGAAGAAGTTGGAAAAAAAGAGTGATAACGGTAGTTGGCATCCTCAACAGATCGGGTGTACATTCCGACTTTACAGCCGTCTCTCATCATGGTAGCATCAAATTGGCAGTTGAGGTGACTTCCTCCAGTGGGTGGGGGGGAAAACAAAATATTTGTGCGCCACCACGGCATTAAAGGTTTTTTCAATGCTCCCGGTGGAAATAAGTAAGAACACATTTCAAAGATGTGATACTGCCCATAGTAAAAGAAAAACAAGGAAATTAACCTGAATCAAGAAGAAAGGCTGGATTAGGAGGGGCTGTGCAACTAGGAAACCTTGAAATCTACAAAAATGGTGGGGAAGGGTAAAGGAGATAAAAAGAGAAACATAAGGAAGAATCAACTATTTATACCATGTATTATTAAGTCAAGTAAAGGGGGGATGATGACACGTGTCAAGACACTTCCCAATCAACGGTGTAAACATATAGTAAAAAGATAATGCTAACAGCTGGACATGGGCCCCAGACGGTCAAATCAGGCAGAAGATAAAAGGACATAAAGAGTCCACGTAGTAACAGAAGAAGTAAATAAAATTGGATCACGGAACTTTAAGTCTAGCAATGCTTACCGCACGCTATAATTGTACCGCGTATGGCAAGCCAACTAGACTGGGGGGACTTGATAACGTATAGTATGAGCACCAAGCTACTGGCTTAGTTCATAATATACGTAAATGGGCCCAGGCCCAATATAACAAATAGCTGGATCGCTAAGCCCGCAGGGTACGCTCCGATATTACAAAGACGCACGCGCGTATCTTCTTGGCCGCACCTGTGCGCCCCGCGGACCACACACTGAACGCGGAAGGACACTCGCTCTGCAAACACATTATAACGGGGACCCCTTGCCCGACAAGGGACCCACTCCGACCACTACCAAAGTAGCCGAAATACTAGGAAACCCTAGTATTAGACACCTATAAATAGGAGTCACAGTACATCTCAAAAGGTACATTCGGTCTAATCATTAACTCTTACACATACTCTGACATTCTCTGACAAATATGTGTACTTACTCTCACGCCGGAGCTTAATCGTGGGGTCCGTCCCCACGGTAAGGCTAACGGTTTACTTTTAATTGTGCAGAACATCATCACTTCTCTTGCTCTAGTACAAGATCCGGTATCCAAGTCGCTTGAAGGCCCGACCCGATAAGAGACTTGACACGCTACCAAACCCAACACGAATTTTGTACTAACAGTGTTATATGTAGATCTCTTTTAAATCAACTTAATATATCAACTACTCCATAACATTTACTTACTCCATCTACAATATTATTGTATCTTACCATAATCTCTATAAACACAAATGTAAAGTTTGTGTGAATTTTCTTCTTGTTCTTTTTCCATAAAAGTTACTTCCAGATTTGGTCATCACATTCACCACACCCTTCTTGAGCAATGTCATCGATTTGTACCCCGGAATCATACACGCCTCCTAAGGTCCAGTCGACTGGCAATGCACTCTTTGCCCATATCCATTTTCCGTCAAAGCCGGAGGTCACTACTAGCCGAAGTTGTAAAGGTCCTTCCGGAGCGCGACTTGTGTCCCAAACAGCCCCATAGTTTCTAGTCATATAAGTCCAGCTTGATGAACCAACCTAAAAATATATCAAACCACACGTTTGAGAAAGTTGCTAAGTTTGTTGCATGATTGTACAAGTTGGTTGCATGGTTTTTGACTTACTTGAGCAATGTCAACGCCTACTATTTCAGTTTGACCACCTTGGTATAGGAATTTAAGTGCAAGATAATTAGGCTTTTTTGTAGATTCTTCAACTCTCAGTGTCAAGTTCTTGCCTTTGTAATCACATGGTACTCTGTTTTATAAGAGACAAAAAATGGTCAAAATAAAAATTAAGATAAAATGTTAAATTCATACTCTTTATAGAATTATAGCAATGTTCTCTTTATAAAGTGGGCTTTTATATGGGTGGTCTTGACCTATGGCACATGAAAAAAAAAAAAAGGATTAGGATCATGTTCAAGTTCATTTGAAATTTAGAGGTAAAGTGTCATCACAAAGATAAAGAAAACCGAGCCCCGCAGTAGGTTCTGATATTATCTATGTGAGGGAACTTTACCTCTAAAGAACTTTAGAGGATCCTTAATGTTTTTTTAAGGGTGCTACTATTAGTACCCCTGGCTCACCGAATCGTACCAAAAAGGTACAAAAGATTCCTTTTGTACCCCCTTTTACAGTACAGCGCAGTTTTATATCAGGTTATGTTCCGTATTCTTTGACAGTTTCATACTTTTGACTCGTAACCTTTAATAATTTTTCAATTCGCTCTTTCAGTTTCAACATTTTATAATATAAACAAAATTATAAAAATTAAAAAAAAAACGAAAAAAACCCGAAAAAACAAGGGGTACAAATGGTGTTCCGGGGTACGTATAACACAAGCCTTTTTTAATAGTAATCACACCTACAAGATTCCCTTCTTAATCAGATTTTAATGATCCAATAAATTACATAATGTTCTTGACTAATAAAAAGAGCAATTAGGTGACAAGAGTAAATTTCATTATACAGTACAATTTTTAATGGACAGAATGGTATTTAAACTCAAAAGATATTGTGATTATCGAAAAGATAGACTTTCACCCAATGCATACATAGTTGTCCAAAATATTCTAGAACTAAAGATTTAGCAAACTTCACATGCATATCATCAAGTGTTATGTCCAATAAAAACTAGTAAAAGGAAAAAACTGTACTTATGCATGTATAATTTGTACCTTGGAAAGCTAAAGATTACCCATTACCTTTTATATTCAACATTGTTGCAACACCAAGTTTCAACCAGCTTTGACCCATACCCTTATGAGCCATTGCCATAAAGCTCTACCACTCAACAACAAAATCTCTCAATTGTTTTATTCCAAATCAGTTTACTATCACTGAGTCCACTGCCTATCTACACAGTATTAGCATCCTTGCAATCTCACCTATGAAAAATTTAAAGTTTTCCTATTTATAACTCAGATATACGCCGTCTAACATTAAAAGACAAAATGTTAATATACAAATTCTAACCTGAAAACAAGCTCCACCAACCGGACCCGATTTGTAAATGCTAGGAACAGCAGCAGGCAAGTGGCTACATAGAAAACTTGTAGCTGATGATCCAATCCCACATGCGCCAGCTGCATTATTTTCCAAAAATAATTTATACCCATTTTATTATTTCAAAAAATATCACCTGGGTCAATCTCAAAATTGATTTTTTCTATCAAAAAAAAAAAAAAACAAAAAACCATATATATCATAATCATGTACTAGTATCAATTACAAGCCTGCTAATATTGATGAACACCATAGATATCATTTGGGTTACTCATAAAATTTATTATTTAACTTATATATCCATATGGGTAATGATTTGATCACCCAATAAGAAGTTAAAAATGCTAGTTTTCTATAATTTTCATAGACAATATAAAGATGAAATATTGTAAGAAAATGGTAAAAATTTCTTACAAGAAAGGGAAGAAGCTTTGGAGAAGAAGGAAGCTTTGCTTTGATGAAGACATCTATCACAAGCATTTGTTGAAGAAATGGAAATGAGAATGAAGAAAAGTAAGCATAGATTAGAGAACAATCCCATGTCTTGTTTTTTTTTTGATGTATGTGACTTGTAAAAGATGAGAGTGAAAGGAGGAGATATGGATTACATGTCTATTTATAGGTTTATTTTTTGTTTTTTGAAATTTTAATGTAACTTATTTTTAGGGTGATGGAGACGCGTAAATGAGAACTGGATTACACATCAACACGGTTATTGTTAAAATCTCTTTATGTAGAAACATTTTTATGATTATTAATTGGATTAATTAACATTGCATTTGTTAAAAAAATAATAATAATAACTTTGCATGCATGGAAATTTAGACCTTCTTGGTTGGAAGTTGATTTGCACATTTTATAAATCGATTTGCACATTTATAAGTATCGTGTTTTGATATTTATAATTTTGCAGAGGTGAACATGGTTAAAAATAATCTAAAAGTATATATGTTAAGATAAAATATTTTTGAGTGTGCAAATTAATTAGTGGAGTGTCTCTTCTTGATTTATCTAAGAAAATCAAATATTTGTTTTACTTTAACAATTTTTAACAAACTGATTTTGGTAGACTAGTAAACTAGTTGGTGCGTTTTTTTCATTAATCAACATTTGACTTTAACTAATACGGAGTATACTTTATGTTAAACTTAAAAACTCGTATACAATGATTGGGAAGGAAAAAGAGGCACTTTGGAGTATTATCCGGAGTGGAGACAATGGAAAACAATTGCTAATGGAGGCCACTCTGACCGACTCTTTTCTCTTTTCTGTTATTAAATCCCCATTACTAACTTAAAATATTTTACTGGCTCATACTGTATATATCTTTTAATTATCAAATATTAGCGATTTTAATATACCTTTTGAACAAAATAAAACACATAATAATTAATGATTTTAAGAAAAATAATTATAATAACTTAGCAAAGTTCAACGAGTTATGCATATTTATGTTATGACATCTAGATTTACAATTATCGTTTTCATAAGAATTAATTTTGCAATTTAAAAAAGTTTAACGCCACAACTTGTTATTCGTTTGTCTTTCACCTTTATGAAGATCCTGTTTTGATGAAATAATAAAGCTTAAGCTAAAATATAACTTAACCCGCAGCTCAATTTAGATGGTTTAGTAACAAATCATATAAATATTTTTTATTTATTTTTTGAATATTGAAATGAAAATGAAAATGACCATAGTACCTTTGTTATGTGTCAAGTCTTTTAAGTTTAGTGACCAATTTACCCTTGGTTTAATTGAGTAAGTAAAGTTTGGGATTTTGCAAATGCTTTAGGGATGACTCGGATAAGGTAGGAAAAAAAGCCTGTGAAAGGTGACAGTTTGGTCAAAAGAGCAAAGATAAAAGTGAAGAAAGTCAAAATTGAATAACTCCAATATAGAACCAGCTATTTGTTGGCTAATAAGGTCCTCCTTCCCTATCTCCATCCCATATTTCTCGTTTGGTCCACTTAAAGTGGAGCATTAAGTCGACACAACAACTCATTTACAACTGCTATGAAATGGATTAATCTTTCTAGACATCCAAATTTGATCAAATCTTTTTTTTTTTTTTGGAACAGCAATTTAAATAAGTTGAACTTAAGTCGAGTAGTAGTCATAGTGTAGCTAGTACAAATGAGTCAAATACTAGGACAAATGTATGGCGGGTTACGTTTTAGTTGTCAATGTTGGGTCGTTCACTAGCCAATTACATGCTTTTTCGCCGAGTGAGTGCCCTCATGTAATGCGGTCGTAGATTTGAGGTAGAGGTATCGCCTATTGATGGTTTATAACTTTTACTTTGTTACGTCTCGATTTGAATCACAATGTAACTTAGTCCGTTGGTTTTATACATTTAGATTCGGTTTCCTCACCAAAAATATAATGTACTTAATTGTAATGTTTACACGCAACCTTACAAACTTTGTATCTGATCAATTTATTTCTAGACCTTCAAATTTACTTTAGCCAAGTCATGTTTGGATTTGAGAATGATATAAGTTGAACCAAAGATTGTATGAATCATGGTTCCATAATACAAAATTCGGTGGATACTAGGACAACTTCGTTGTAATAGTATGATTGAAAATTTTGTAATAGTAGAATATCGTCAGCAATGGCGTAAAATAAACGACAAGAGATGTGTACTACACGACCAATGCCTTTAGCATGACAAGGGCACCTTTGGTAGCACTGTAAAAGTTATTGCTTCAAAAGAAGTTGTAGATATTATTCGTATTAGTTGCACACAAAATGTTTGTGCCCACAGATCCGATATAGGATAACGATATGCCATAAGGCATCATAAAATTATGCATAAAGATTTTGAGCATTTTGCCATGTCTGTCAATATATAACCAGCACATTGAATATCATATTATTGTTTACATCACAATTGTAAATCACTGTAAGATAAAGTGGTGGTATTGAATGGCTTCGAAAATAGATATATGACCATCTCTTCTACTCGACTTGTTTTGGCATACATTCTGAAATGATTTTACGTAACACCTTTAGGTAAATCCCATCAACACATTCCTGAAGGCAACAGAAATGTTGAGTTAACGAGTTCCTGTTCACAATTTAAATAACCTATGTATGAAACAGTTACACTTATTAAAAAAAATCGAAATTATAATTCAATAAAATAAATTAACAGAAAGATAAATGACAGAAAAATATAAATAACAGACAGAAAATGTAGAATCAAAGAAAGACATCATATATCGATAAGTAAATAAAAGTCAGAAAAAGTTCCATGAACGGAGCTCGAGTATTAACACGATTCCCTTAAAACAGATTCGCCGTCTGTTTTCCAGGGTACAACGTCCAAAGCAGTTGTATAGCCGGACCTGACAAACTTGCCTAAAAAATCACGGAAGCATTCGACGATTATTGAGAGTACGAAAGAATTGCTGGAACTTGTTTTTATGGCTGTGATTTTCGGTAGTATAATGAATGAGAAATGTTAAATTATACTGAGAAAAACTTGTTTTTGGTTTTCCCAGATAAAATGTCTACCAAAATTAGACAAAAAAGTTAAAACGTCATACAGAATTTTTATCATATCAATTTATAACACAAAGGGGGACTTTATTTTCAACATCATATTGAAGACGTGCATACATGCACACCTTCAAATAAAAAAATTGTATTGCCAATTTCTCATCAAATTATTTAAAACAAATATGTTTTTTTTAAACATATTTGTTCTATTTAGAACATATGTGCAAAAATACAATTATTAAAGGCGTGCATGTATGTTTTTGAGAGTTCTCACAGTTCCCGCACTTAATTTGATGCTGAAAATAAAGTTACACATAACACAAAATTATTCTGTAAATATTCTGTAAGACTTGTTTAATAAGTAATATCAAGTCTTAAAAATAGAATTACCAAATATCTGTAAGAACTATATTGAATAAAGTCTATATCTATTTTTAAAATAGATTTACAAAAATTCTGAAAAAAGAAACCCATCCTCATTTTCCATCTTGGGCGATGTAGGAGGATAAATTTCCCAGATTTTGTGTTTCAAGTGTCACACTTTAAGACACGATATCTCATTCATATTATCTTCAATTTTAGAACATAAACTTTACTCGTTCTGAAAGCTCCTGCTCAAGAGAAGCACAAACAACAAGCTAATAATAATATATAAAGTATATATATATAAAAAATAACAAAAATTAAATAATGTCCAAACTTGCAAAAGTCTTTTTGTCAATACTATTTTTCCAACAAACCCCCACATGAATGGAAATCGTCGAAAACACACGAAAGATTTCGACAAAATGTCTGCGAATAGAGTCATGCATAGATAGGTAGGTGTGACCCTAGAACCTTCCCCCTGTAGAAGCACTTAGCCTCCTAAACTGAGTAGACGCGCTGCTCCTTGAACTCAGCCTCTGTTTACGTAGACGACAATACACACTCACACACGACTCTCCCTGACCTTGTCAAGTCCTTATAGTCGTTGCACATTAAGGTCACGAGCACTGAGCTGGATTCTGCAAGAGATCTTAGGAATTGCGCCCCTCACAATTCCTTTCAAAGCGACCCCACTTCTCTCTCACATAGGTGATTTCATCATGAATCATTAAAAACATATGTTTTGTGATTTTATCTTGAATCACTATGCTTTGTGATTTAATCCTGAATCATTAAAGTCATATGTTTAGCCACTCAACAAGTCACATTTGTTATAGGAATGGACTAGGATGTTATAATTTTAAGTAACACCCTATATTAACGTGACTTCCCCTATATTTCTATGATTAGGTTGTCATATTGAACCCAGATCTTGGGATCTCCAGTCAACTAGGTTAGGTTTTCCTTCATAGACACTCATTCTTTTAAGGGCTTTAGTCACATTCCTTTAGACGACTCTCTAACTAACCACCAGCATAAGCTTTTCGTAAGGGACCCGATTTTCCATTAGACTTTACGAATAGACCGTGATAACCATCTATTTGAGATATTGTCGCACCAATTATCGTCTATGATAATAGTCTCCGACTTACTGTTTTACATTGTGATATGAGCTCTGTCCAAAATTCAATTAACTATCATACTTTATAAACATGGGCGTTACCAGTTTACGCCATATTGGTATGTCATTTACAAATTAACGTAAATATCATGCATATTCTATAAATTTATCTTAAATGATATATTCAGATTTCATCCTAGATTTAGCTATAAGTGTCTGTTTGAAATACTTTCAAGATTTCTAAGACATAGCTTTCCACTTAGCGTAAGTACATCCGCTCTAGTGGATCTAGATTCTTTTAAGTAAGAATCCAAATTTGCATTACACTATCATTTGATAGCAGTCAGAATGTGATCTTTTTATAATGCAATTTCATAAGTATCATCATACTTGTGTAATACTATTCAAATGATCATCACTTGAATTACTGGTATACTTGACCTGGTTATAAATTCAAGTCACACACGTCATTACACACATAAGATGCCCAATATTCTTTGAGTATTCAAAATGGGCAACACCTTTAGATTAAAAGTTGTCATTGAATTCTAGCTAGGCCGGAATCCCTACATAGAACTCTCCAGATATTGTCCTTATAATGTTTTTGACTTCAAAACAAATCTATATTGGTTCACATGACCTTAGTTCCAAGAACCATATTCAATAACTAATGAAGTTAATGTTAGTCTTGACTCCAACATATCATTAGTGGATTTGTTTATCTTCTTATCACTTTTAGTGATAATTATACAATCTATGTATAAACACAGGAGTACACACATAAATCTATTAATTTTGAATCCACATTCTTGCATGATATGGTGAAAATTAATGTCCTTGTTTAAAGCTTTCCTTAAGTCATATAATAACTTAACAAGCCTACGAACTTTGCTCTCTAATCCAGGAGCCATGAAACCCTCAGGTTGGTTCATGTATAGTACTTTTTTCTAAATCTCTGTTTAGAAATGTCATTTTCACATCCATTTAATGAACTTCTAATTTTCGCGGCAATAGCAAGTACCATCCTAATTGAGGTTATTCGCGTAACAGGCCAATAAGTATCAAAGTAACCTAGACCTTCACGTTGTCTAAATCATTTGATTACCAATCTTGCTTTGTACTTGTCAATGGTGCCATCGGCTGTCATCTTCTTTTTGAAGATCCATTTATATCCTAGTGGTTTACAACCCAAAAGTAAATACACGAGCTCCCAAGTATGATTTTGTAAAATAGAATCTATTTCACTTTAAATGGCTTTTTTCCATTGAGCCATTCCGAGAAAGTTACCGCTTCTCGATAAGAAGTAAGTTTGTTTTCTACCATAAAAGAAACAAAATTGAGTCCAAATGATTTCTCGATTCTTGCGCTTTTGCTTCTTCTAGGTTGTAGAATATAGATTATCTAATCTTACACACCAAAGAATGAAGAACTAGAGATCGAAAGGAGGCATAAACACTTCTAGAGAGAGAAAGGAAAATGAACAAAATTAAATTGAGAAAAGTGAACAACCAACCCTCTCCAAGGCATGGAGAGGGGTATAAATACTTAGTCTATGGCTGGCCATGGTATTCTTGATGGGCTTACCATGAGCCTTGGGCCTTTTTAGCTTACTTAAGTTCTAACAATTATACTACGAGCCCGTCATACAATAATTATGGAAGTGACCGATACTTTCGTATTCCTAACAATCTCCCCCTAAGGGAGGTCACTCCATGTTACAAAAAGTTAATCCTAGCCACTATGCGTTGTTTTCGTCTTGACGAAGTAGTCTTTTAAGACTTCAATCATGAACTTGTGAAATGTTTAGTGAACTTTGACTTTAGTGCATTGGCTTGTATCTTTGACTTGATATGAATGTGATCTTTTGCCTCCTTGAGATCATCAACCAAGCATAATCTCTTATCATCATCTTGTGATCTTTTGCCTTCTTATGATCTTGTGACTTTTACTGTTCTTGATACTGTTCTTGATATTAAAAGCGAGTGTAACCATCTTTCTTGATATTCTTTAACTTTAACACTTCATACGGTATCAACTTTATACTTTGTTGCTTCAAGAAAGACGTACGGATAAAAATAGGAGTATCGACAGTCCTTGAAACATGTACTGAGAGCTTTCAGCTGACTTTAAATGTCGGTTGAGTATTGAGCATGTAGCTATGAATCATGTGAGTCCTATGCATGAACCCGTACCTCCATGTCCATCTTTATATATTCCTAAAATAAAACAGCTAGCAATAAATCTAAGGGACGAATATGGCTTTGTTATTCGCTTGTGTTTGGTTAGAGTAACCTTCGAATCCGTAAGGATCGACCTGTGATCAGGTAGATTTAATTTGAGAAGAATCTCCTTGACAGGGTTTCCAACTGTAGTATTGAGTCTTTCTAACACATATGTTATACATTCATCGTACTCAACATGTTCTCATTACCGGAACGTCTCAAAGCAGACAACACGGTAAGAGTGAACCAGTGAGTTACTATCTCATCGATTGATATACAAATTGATTTGAGAAAAAAAATCAATCGACGTGTCACTTGCTAAAGTCTTTTTGTGACACATCGAGAGTTTTAAGTATTTTAAAAGTCAACAATCGTCAATTCATATACTAGAATAAGTTTGATTCTTATAGAATCGCACCATCGTTTCTTTCCAGTTGTCACAAGCTTGATTCGTATAGAATCGTACAAGCCACCTACCAAGAGCTTGTTTGATGTTGGCTCAAGAAGGATTTCCATCGTCATTGTGAATAACTTTCGTATCACTCTGATGTTCTGACAAAATCACAAGGATAATGCGTAGGACTCTTAAATCATTACTTGTTTTCACATTGTGTGAGCAACAAATACATTTGAATAGTGTTTTAATGATATTTATGGATGATCTCTTGGCTCTAGACTCAATAGTGCACTTTTGGTTTTAGTGATCGGAGGCTGGAGCTGACTGCTACCTTTTCAATACCAACTAACTCGGAGTGAGAGAGTTGATAAAAATGCATGTAATCTCCGTGAGAAATGAAACAAAAATCTTTTGAGAGATTCTGAGTGGCTAGAGAGGGTTTGTCATTAGCATCACTGGTCCCATGATGTCCAGTCCTTCAATGCATCATTCATCTTTAGGATCTTGTCAGCAGAATGTATTGACCCCGGAATGTTGCCTAAGTGTAAGGAGGCTTTTTTCTTTTCACCCTTTATCTTAACTTTTCTTTTTAATTATTCAACCCCTTCAGCGCTTATCGAGACTTCATGACTAGTACCTTGTTGGGTTTGTTCCAGTACTAGCTCCATCTCAGTCGGTTCTTCCATTATTCTCATTTTTACTCCTTTTTTCATACCTAAAGATTACTACACTATCTAGTGGAATATCCCTGGGTAGATCCCTCCGGTTCTGGCTGGATCATGGGAATGGATACCTAAGCTTAACCACCTTATAACTCCAATGCAGTAATGTAAATGGTTGGTCTTTGGTACTTCTACATTTCTGCCAACACGTAACCATTTGCTCCCCCCTTTATATGTGCATCGATTAATCGAAAGAGTTTAGCACATATATGGGATAGCGTGCACTTGAGATCTTGAAAATCACATCTTTAGCTATATATTTTAATCACATTTTCTCCCCTTATCAAAAATATTAAATCTCTTGATATTTTGGATATCAAATGATTTAAATATAACTGCTTTCAGGGGAAAAATGTCCAATTATTAACAAGCCGTATCAGAAACATTTGTTAATGCTCCCCCTCAAATTATGAGGGTATTATATGGTGTTTGAGTATGTTGATTTGAAAGTTTTTGAATTTACTAAGAAATTCTTAAAAATTCATACTCAAACACTATATATGCCTAATTTTTAAGTCTACACTACACATTTATATATTCACAAGATTAATATGTACGAGGTTTGACCTGAATGATGAGAACATCATATGATAGAATCATATGGTTCTTTGTAGCAGCCATAGGTCTTCCTCGTAGTCTTTCTTAAGAAGTTGTCTTAGTTTCCCTCTAAATCAACAATCCTTTCTTGAGTAGATTCAAAACTTTTTTGCAAGCCGCCTCAAGCAGTCTTGATGTAAAAAGCCCAGATATTTGAAGCACACAATTAACCCTTTCAATAATTTGATACCGCAACACCAAAGTCAATTAAGTCCTAAATGAGCGCATTTCTCTCTTCAGGATAGTGATGATATAAATTGAAACACCAAAGTCAACTAAGTCTCGGATGTCACAATTATTCCCTTTAAATAGTCAAAATGATAACTTCAAAGTCAACTAAGTCTCGAATGTAGACATTTCTTCCTACAGGATACTGACAATCTAAAGGAATTATCATACCTATGTGTACCTCTTCTATCAAATATATCTACTTCTTTTAAGAATAAGATTAGAGATTGACCGGTCAGGTAAAACATTAATTGAATCAGAAAGAACTCTTCTCACGTTTTAAATAATTATTCTCACAACACTTCCCCCTGGGAACTCAAATGATGCATACTAAAAATAACAAGATATCTCTTCCCCTATGTGGATGAAATAGTGCACCCGAAAGTAACAAGTTAAAACACTGATTTTCTTTACGGTTATGACATTCGTCTTCCCGGAATGGCCTAAAGTCAAATAATGCTATGGGCTCTATCACGTGTATTTGTTGTACGTTCTAGTGTGTCTACTCCTCCCCCTTGCTGGTTTTGATACCTCGGAATCACCAAGACTTTGTACGCACATATACTTGAGATCGTGTTTGAAGAATTAATAAGCTTAAATCTATTCCGTGAGAATCAACTTCAAGGCATTTAAAACTATGAAAGTATTTCCAAGCATTCCTAAGTCTTTTACAAACTATGAGGTGTTGGCAATATTGATCGTCTGTAGTTTAAAGCCTGAATTCACTAAGTCTCAAAGTGCAAATAAGTCCATAAAGTTTTTAACACATGACATCTAAAGCTCTTGTAGTTAATATGAATTAACTCCCCTTAAAAATGTTATCCGTCATTATCTAAACCTTTATCTGTTTATTTCATGACTTACTTTGAAAGACCATTTTAAAAGATTATTTGATGACACATTCTCCTCCTCAAATAATGACCCGTTTTCTATTTAAAGAGCTGTTTTCATTGTTTGAGTGGTCGAATTGTCTTTGAAAATCTTTTGGTGATTACTGAAAACACTGATTCTTTATGAAGACAACTTTTTACTAATAAAAATAAGATTTCTCTTATTTTGACACATAAGCGCACTAACACGTACACTCATTGTATATAGGAGGCACGGTTGTGTTGCAAAGTAAACACAAGCCTTTGCATGGTCATAAAGTAGACCATGCCCGAGAATAAATTCCCGTTGATAGGTCAAGTTTTCTTTTTGAAATACTTGCCTTTAAGATGATGACCGGGTTGCTATCAGAAATAATAGCAAGCCATTTTGGCATGTTTGAAAATATTTGAAACTTCTGCTTGAACTTCATTTACAGCCTCGTATCATTATTAAATGACATTTCTAAGACCGTAAATGTTATCGATTTTCAGAAGACATGCCATTATTATTTCTTTTTATATTTTTCTCATTTTTAATTTTTTCTTTAGTTTTAAAGATTTTATATTTTTGTATTTTGTTTTTAAAAATGATTTCTGAAAATAAATAAATAAATAAATAATCTTTTTGGTTTTTTTGGTTTTTAATATTGTGAGAAATCTTGATTCATGATCTCAGGAGGTCGGGGATGATGGAAATATATAAAATCCATTTTAGAGAGAGAAAACACTTTATTAATGAATGATTAGTAAAATTACAATTTGAACGGTTATGATTAATGCTCTAACTTGGAGCGGTTTGATTTGTTTCTTCCGACTTAAGGCATCTGCTACAACATTTGCCTTTCCAGGATGATAGCAAATCTCACAATCATAATTTGCGAGTAATTCTAACCATCGACGTTGCCTTAATATTCATTCTTTTTTGACGGAAGATTGTGTTGAAAAGGATTTGTGATCAGTGAAAATGTACACTTTGTTACGTATAGATAGTGGTCTCCCAGTTTTTATAAGAGCGACAATTCATACTGCTCCTAATTCAAGATCATGAGTGGTATAGTTTTCTTTGTGAGGTTTGAGTTGTCGAGATGCATATGCAATAACTTTTTCTCTTTGCATTAATACAGCTCCTAGACCTTGAAGAGACGCATTACAATAAACGACAAAGTCATTGTTTCCTTCTGGTAATGCTATGATTAGTGCTTCATAAAATTTTTGTTTAAGGAGTTAGAAAGCCGATTCTTGTTCTTCGTCCCAGATATACTTCTTGTTTTTCTGGGTTAATTTAGTCAAAGGCTTTGCAATCTTTGAAAAACCTTCGACAAATCTTTGATAATAGCCAGTGAGTCCTAAGAATTGACGTATTTCTGTGGGTGTAGTAGGAGATGTCCAGTTCTTAACAGCTTTAATTTTGGGGGGTCAACATGAAGTCCTTGACTATCAATGAGATGTCTAAGAAATTGCACGATATGACTCCAGAAATCACATTTAGAGAACTTGGCATACAATTCCTCTTTTATGAGTAATTCTAAGATTATCCTCAGATGATTTGCGTGTTCTTCTTCGTTACGAGAGTAGATAAGAAAATCATCGATAAACACTATTACGAATTTATCCAGATATGGTTTACACACACGGTTCATGAGATCCATGAATACAACAGGTGCGTTAGTTAAGCCAAATGACATGACTTGAAATTCATAGTGTCCGTATCTTATTCTAAAAGAAGTCTTAGGAATACCTTCGTTCTTTACTCTTAGTTGATGATAGACTGATCTTAAGTCGATTTTTGAGTAAACGCTTAAACCTTGAAGTTGGTCGAATAAGTCATCGATTCTGGGTAATGGGCAACTATTCTTTATGGTAAGTTTATTTAACTCTCGGTAATCGATGCACATTCTAAAAGATCCGTCTTTCTTTTTATCAAATAAGACAGGAGCTCCCCAAGGCGATGTACTTGGTCGGATAAAACCTCGGTCTGCTAGTTCTTGAAGTTGGTTAGATAACTCCTGCATTTCTGAAGGAGCCAATCTTTAAGGTGTTCGGGCTACAGACGCTGGTCCAGGAATTAAGTCGATTTAGAACTCTACTTGGCGAACGGGAGGAAGACCAGGTAGATTTTCAGGAAAAACATATGGAAATTCTTTGACTACAGGGATATCTTCTAGTCTTTTCTCGTTTGATTTCTTTTCCATTACTTAGATCATGAAAACTTGACAACCTCAAGATATATATCTTTCGGTTTTTATACAGGATATGAGATTTAGTCGAGTTTTACTTTGATCACCTCGAATGATTAGGGTTTCACCGTCGATAGGAATGTGAACGACTTTCTCGTCACAGAGAATCTTAGCATGATACTTGGACAACTAGTCCATACCGATGAAAAACATCGAAACTACCAAGTTTAATCGGCATGAGATCGATTTCGAAAGGTTGATTTAACAAAGTTAGAGTGCAGCCTTTGATAACGGTGTTTGTGCTTACTAAGTTTCCCTCAACCATTTTGATATCATAAAAGGTATCTATTGTAATAGATGGAATATTTAGCGTAGAGGCAAGAGATTTGGATATGAAGCTTCTATCGGCTCAGAGTTAAATAATACTCTAGCTAAATGTTGATTTAGGAGAAACACACCCGTAACTACATTCGGGTCTTGATGAGCATTTCTATCCCTTAGTAGGTAGGCTCTTCCTTGGGCATTGATGTTTGTCTTTCGGCACTGATTTGTATAATGCCCTTTTTCTCCACAGGCATGACAAACAACTATCACTAGTAGTTGATTACTTCCAGTGGCTGGCTTTTTGTTTTGATAGTTCTTGGTCAAATGGCCTACCTTGTTGCAAGTATTACCCTTACCAGTACAAGGTCCGGTGTGATAGAGATTGCATTTCTTACATAGTAGGAGGTCTCTGGCATACCTATTGTTTTCAGATGGAGTAGCAGCATAAGCTCCTTGGTTATCTTTGTACAAACTTTCTCATTTACTTTGTATCATATGTCATACATATTTAGGGTCCTTTAACTTATGCCCAACACTTCTCCAAGTACCAAGTCTTCATGATAATATATATCAACTTTGCAATAAACTTTCAACAAGTAAAAATAGCCATGATCTTAATAAGTTATATCATACTTATAATAGTGTGTTCTTTGTATTTTTAGTATTATTTTACTATGAAAATACATATGGTTCGAATCTTGTGTATGTATAATATGTACATTTTATTTGTAAACACATAAACGAAACCTAGGTGGTGATAACAAGATAACAAGTATGTAAAAACATGTAAATGTAGAAATAAAAAGCTTAGAGTTTAGATGACCTTAGGAGAGCAAGATGATGAAGAAAAACAAGATCAAACTCCAAATGAAACTAAACCTAAATCGAAACCCTAAGTTTCTTGTTTAAACATTTGCTAGAAATAATAACCAAGCTTGCAAACCTTCTTGTAATACCTTAGATATGAACCTAATTTACTTGTACAATTGATATAATTTTTTTTATGGATTGTTCTTATGGTTTAAGTTGGGATGTGGGTATGGAAGAGAGAAACAAAGAAATGTGTTGAGTTTTGCTTAGTGTTATGAGAAGTATCACTTGTATGCTAGTATATATATATATATATATATTACAAAGTGGTCAAAGACACTATTAAAAAAGTCCATGACCAAAGAAATTAGGGGGGGCGTTTGCAAAAAGGGAGGAAAACATGGCAACATGTTTGTTTAGCTAGTTACAAGACTAAATTGATAAAAGTCTTGGAAAAATGAATTTTGGTCTCTTGGTCTAGTGGTTGCCGATTTAGGGGAGGAAAAAGGAAGCAATATTTTGTGTCTTAATATTTTATGAAAAGAATACTTGATGTACAATATGTATAGCTAGTTATTGGTGCTTCCGGGTATGTGATGTAACAATAATATACGTAATAATATCCGAAGTATAGAAAATTCCAAAACTATCATTCAGAACAAAGGTAGTAGGAAAAATCTTACAAAAATACTACACGTTTTAACCGGTAAGTGATTACCGGGTCGTTTTTCCTAAAGATTTATGAAATTGAGACCACGTTTGTTATTTGGATAATGATTTGAATTGGTTCGAAGATGATTTGTTTTCTAAAATCCTAAGAGTGAGCAAATTAAGAGACAATTAAACCTAACTACAAGAAATCAATACGGAAAAGTAAATTTTAACTAAAAACGCAAAACGGGACCTAAAAACCCTAAATTATTAAAATTAAGCCCAAAATGATCTTTTTGGTTTTTATAAGACTTAATTGACTAAAAAGTTAAAACAAAGAAAACTAGACTAAAAACGAAGGAGATTTGAGCTTGAAAACACTAAAAACGTGAACGAGAATAAATCATGTTCTTTAAAAAATGAAATTTTGCAATTTAAACCCTACGGAAGCAAAACTAATTTTCGTAGAAACTATATAATAAAAGAAAATTTTCTAAAAAAGAATTATATTTTTTTGACTTTTTTATATTTTTTTATGAATTAAAATCGATTTTAATGAAATTAAATGATTAAAAATACTAAACTATTTATAAAAATTCTAAAAAAATTACGAAAAATAGCTTGAACAATGAGGAATCTAGGAAAAATAAGCTTGGAAACACAGCTTATCGAATAAGCTGAGAAATAAGCCAAAACAACTTATTATACTAAAATGCCTAAAATGTATATAAGAAATTAATTTTGCAAAGAAAGATTGAAAACGTCCCTAGGGCGCGTTGGTTGAGTGTGTATGTTGTGAGGTTTATAAAAGGGTTGAGGAAGGTTGAGGTCGTGGGTTCAAGCTTTGCTCACCCACGATTTCCCTTCTTCCCCCTTTTTTTATTTTGCAAAAAGCTAAAAACCAAAATTGTAGAAAAGCTGAAAACTATCAATTTTAATAAAAGCAACTATTTTTGAAACTTTCTAAATAAGCTAGAAATCAGCTGAAAAGCTAACAGATTAAATAAAACTTCTTTTTGAACTTTTATGAAAACTTAAGCAACTAAGAGGCTAAAATAAGCTAAGACCTAGCAAAATAAGCAACTTCTAAACTAACCCTAACCTAATAAGCTAATATGAAAAGAAATAGCAAATAATACAAGCAAGAATGAGCTTAAATAAGCTCAGCAGTACTAACTTAAAGTTAGTACTGCTAGCTTTAATTTTTAATGTTGCTTCCACTAAATGACTTAGAAAGCTAAGGACAATAATAAAATAAGCTAAGACTAACTTAATAAACTATTCTAAACTAGAAATAAGCACAAAGAAGCAAGCTATAAGCTGAGGATTCAAAATAAGCACTTAGTGAAAAACTGAAAACCAAACAGACAACTTAGCTACTTTGGGCTTATTTTTAACTATGCAAACAGATCCTTATGGATTTCTAGCTTATACTACCTTAAACCTTAACCAAAAAGCTACATGAAACAGCTTTTAAAAATCATTTTGAAAATCAAATGCTTATTGAAAAAGCTCCTTGAAAACTGCTTATTTTCTCAGTATGCACTGAGTGAATATGGGTTTGAAAAAGACAAAATGCAATTTTTCAACTTAAAAACAGATAGACAAATAAGCTAATTTATAAAAACTAAATCCAAAAAGATGATCATTAACCTACAAACTACTTGTGCTGCTAATATTAAGACCTAATAACTACTTTTACCCTCTGAAAATTAAACTTGAAAAAGACCTCTTGTCTATTTTGACTACTGATGCAGTATACCAAATTCTAACCACTACTTGAATCCTACAAGTGCAGACCTAAGGAAACTATTTGAATCATCATTTAAAGACTAAAATAAGAGCAAAAAGAGTAACAAACTCAACTGAAACAAGTTTGAGCTTATATTGCTTATATAACTGAAATAAAGCTAACAGATGCTAATTACTACTAATAAATTTTGAATAAAACTAATTAAACCTAAAAGTAACCTTAAATCCTGATCTTATAAGCCTAAGTATGAGATTTAAATCTAATTTAAAGAACCAAATGGTCACAAGCAGTACTAACTCAAGTTAGTACTGCTTGAACCAAACACCCCTTTAAACTGCTTAATCCCATATTAAGCTTATGAAATTTAGATTTAAAGCCCAAATTGCTAATACCAGATAGTATATAGCTAAAAACAGACCTAATAAGCAAATTTCAATAACTAAATAAGCTGGAATAATAAGCTACAAGCTAATGCTAATTTTTATGGTTTTTAACTGTTTTATAAAAGTAAAGTGCAAACTAAGATCTAAGCCAACAGATAAACATATTAAGCATAAAACATCTTTAATAAACAACAATAAGCTACTTTTAACAGAAATAAGCGAGTAATAAGCAGTTTTAAGCTAATAGTAAACAGATAAGCTAGAAATTAAATGACAGCAAAGAAAATGAAAAAGGAAAAGGAAATGGTACCTACACCTCAGCTAAACAGAGGTATTTGCTCACAATAGAGCTTAATCTACAAGCTCTGGCTTGTAGATAACAAGCCAGTAAAGTCCAATAAGCCCGTCCAAAATTGGCTTATCATCCCACATTAAGCAATCCATTATAAGCAAAGGTAATTGACTGTTTTGGTGAAATAATGAACTTAAAAGCTTAAATAAGCTTTTGAGAAAGCTTATTTAAGAAATACAGGAGTAAGAGCTTATTTAGAGCTTATTTAATCAATTGAAAACATTTGCATCAAAGTAAACAGAATTTAAAGACAGAATTTGAAAAGAAAATTAAATTTCATTAAAACTTGAAAGGATACAATGCTTTAAAAAGAAAATACAAGTAAAAATAAAGGACAATTAACTAAAATAAGCTGAAAATAAGCTAATCTACACTACCCTACTCCTAGATATCGATCACTGTGTGAGCATCCCCCTATATATAGTGATGTGAGGAGTCTTCTAGATCCAGGGACGCTCCTCCTCTTTTAATCTCAGCCCTTTAATCAAACCGCCTCAATGATCTTGCAATCCTGTCCCTTGATTTGATAAAACGTCACATCACCCAATCATAGGTCTGGGGATCGCCAACGTGGACACCTGATGTTAGAGGTGTCAAACTTGTTCTTCTAGAAAGGTTAAATTCACTTAAAACGGGGTTAAGTTAGGATGCAGGGTGAAAGGGGGAAGGAGGTAAATAGTAAAGAGGACTAACGGTGTTAGTGATTTAGGGTTTTTGGTGAGATTTGATTTAACATTAAGGGCTCATTTGGGATTTTGAGGGTTTTTGTCATTTTGTGAGTTGACCATTGTTGACCAGGGTTGACTTTTGTTGACCATAGCTTGATAATTCTCGGCTCTTGTGCACTCTTTCCTTCTCGTGTCCGGCTTTGTCTGTTTTTGCTTTGATTTTGTCCATTTATTTGATATCCATACCTGCATATACATAAACACAAAAACAAGCATGTATTTGGCATTTTTATATATTTTTGGTCTTTTAGGTTTGTTTTACAAGGTAAAAGGTATGTGTAAAATTGCACATACCAAATTTATAAAAATTGTTCCAATTAAAATTGTTTATTCAAACTATGAAAGTAGGATTCCTATTTGTAAAATACTTGTAGCTAGGGGTGTGCACGGTTCAGTTCGGGTCGGTTTTTGGCTAAAACTGAAACCGAGTCGAAATATTCGGTTTTTATAAAACCAAAAACCAAAACCGCTCGGTTTTTGGCGGTTCGGTTTTTTCGGTTTTCTGGTTTTTTCGGTTTGGTTTTTCGGTTTCAAAACGTTTATATTTGGTTGAAATGGAAGAGCTTATGACTTGTTGACAAAACTAACTTTGTAGTAAGAACCATGTGGAGATAATGGATCATACGGGGGGGGGGGGGGGGGGCGGGGGGTGAGACAAGCAACTGAAATAAAGTACTATACCGTAAAAACAAAGTAAGGATGGAACTCTAAAAGAGGACCAGAATTTACATGGGAACGCGAAGATCAAATTCGTGCCAAATATCCACATCTGTTTTCAAACACCACTCCGGCATCCAACTAAATCTCGGGACGAGATTTCTTTTAAGGGAGGGAGACTATAACAACCCGCAATTTTCATCAATGTAAATATCCATCTATTAAATTAGATGCACTGTAATATCCATCTATTATATATATACCACCTTTTACAGGGAATTTTTTTGCTTTATCTCATTATGCAACGTAACTTCCATCTCTAAAGTAAACGAGCTCACGCGAACCTCTACAATGCCATCTCTAGCTAATTTTAAATCATTTAAACATCCTAATATGACAAGTCTAAATCTTAACACATATGAATATCTATTTCACCTCCTAAATCAAGTTAACAACCTTCAAAGCTCAATGTACAATTAATAATGCAAGAAAAGTTAAAAACAAGGTCATTTTCCTGCCGAAAAAATTACAATTTATTTCTTACAACCACTTTAACACAAGGTACAAGTAATTAGTGCATGACTCCTAAACCCTAAACCAAAACCTTAATTCATTCTAAACATTAATATAAAAACCTAAACCCTAAACAAAACCCTAAATCCCTAATTGCACTTTAAACCTAAAACTAAACCCTAAACCCTAATCCCTAATCCTAATCCTAATCCTAACACTAAACCTTAATCCTAAACCCTAATCTATCCCTAATCCTAACCCTAATCCACATTTTAAAATTCTAAACCCTAACCCGAAAATAAACCAAACCTGACTCGCGGATTCTTACTCCTTTTATATATAAATAATATAGATAGATATAAATAGAATAACAAGGAGTCAACGATCTACAAAATCATGAAACCGGAAGTAGTAATAAAAATTTCTGGAGTTCGTTATGTCCCAACGAGCTTGAATGGAAAATACGAATGACGAATTGATAATCGATGTTTTGAATATAACCAGGATATGATGTGGGCACAAAACGCTAATAAGCATATGCACGAAAAGATAAGCAAGGAAAATAAGCTAGAGCAGGTATAAAGGCTAGGAATGGTAAAAACACTTAAAACTTTTATACTAAGACACAAATAAGCTCAAATACGCTTAAGACAAACCAAATAAGCTAAACTAAACTTTAAAAAGATCAAATTCAGCAACAATTAAACTAAGTTAAGCAGAAAACTCAGCAGTACTAACAACAATACAACCAGTATAACCTATCGTACTAACTTGAGTTAGATACTTGCTAGCTTGAGTTAATACTGGCTAAGCTTACAAGTTAGGTACACTCCTAGCTTTAACAAAACACAAAGAAATAAGAAATAAGCAATGGGCTAAAACGATATTAACTACCCCTAAATAAGCACTTAGGCATAAGAATAAGCAACTGGAATAAACTAAAATGGCAAATAATCCAAAAAGCTACAAACTGATAAACTATTAAAATTGCTTTTTTGAAAATGCAGGATAAGCTTAAATAAGCTTACTCTAAAGCAGTAAACAAAAAGGTCTGAATCCTGACTCTAAAAAGCTAAGTGAAAATCTAAATAAGCAGAAATAATAAGCTAATAAGCAATAATGAACCAACAGTACTAACCAGGATTTACCAACCATACAACCCGGCGAGTTAGTACTTTAGCTGATCTATAAGTTAGTGTAGCTAGCTTTAAAATGCCCAAAAGAAGAACCGCAGTACTTTACTATGGGTTAGTACTGCTTGTTCCAAACACCCCTTAAAGTTTTCAAAAATCATTTTTCTTTTTATTTTAAGCTGATTTGGTCCTAAATTGTTAAAAACAGATTATCAAATAACAAAAATAGACACTTATAAGCAGACTTCAGTCAAGAATAAGCACTTAAATAAGCTAAATCAGTCTAACACTTTTAACCTCTATCTAACAGTACAACTAAAAATGTGGCACAAATTCACTTTTAAACTAACAACTAGCAAGATTAGCACTACAACAATCGTAATAAAGCATAAATAAGCAAATAAAAGTAACAAATAAGCACTAATAACATTTCTACAGTAAAATAAGCAAATAAGAAAATATAAAAACTCACACCTCCTTGCTTAAAACAGGGCTTTAAACAAAGAGTCTACAACTTCTACTTTATAAACAAGCTAGTGAGAGTCCATAACCCTATCACGAACTGCTTATCATCCATTAGTATGTGTATATTTGAGTGTGGACTTTTTTTGTGACATTACTTAAATTCTTATATTTGAGTAAGACACGAGATGACTAATTTGATATATATAAGACATAAAAACAAATTAAGTACAGCTTTTTTAACAAAGGAAATACAAGAGAATCAAGAATAGAATTAAAAACGCCAATATGTGCATTAAGACAAATTATAGTTACAAGACTTAGAAAATAAAATTCATAAAAAAAATGCTGAAATTTAACTAAGAACTAGATAAGAAAACACACTACCTCTTTCTGGATTACAAATGGCCCTAAATTATACTAAAAACTTCCTTCCATTTTTGTCTCCATCTTGTTCTTTTCTTCTATGTTTCGTTTGTAGAGGACAAAAAACCCTAAGTGGCTTGTATGTAGGTGATTCTAAAACAAATCCCAGCCTTCAATTTCTTTGGTGCTTCTTTTGAGTCAATCACGACCATCGAAAAAGCTTGGAAGTGGGTTTTGGGGGAAGGGATTGCAACATGGCAATTAAAAAGCTGGGGGGAGATAGTGAAGGATGGGGAAATGTTTTATTCCAGGGTGTTGAATGAGTTTTGCAGGGTCAAAGAAGGTGAAGGAACCCGTGATGTTCATGGGTGTTTAGTTTGGGCTGGAAAAATGGCTTTTGGATAAGTTGGCACTTGGCCCATCAAGTTATACTTCCCTCAATTACCAATTATAGTCCTTGTCTTGTTTATTCTTGATAAATACACTTGAGGTTTGCAATTTATATCCTCAAGTTGTATTTTTCTTCACTTAGTTGACTTTGACATTGTTTTGGTTGACTTTCTGACTTTGACTGACTTTGGCTTCGATTTGACTTTGTCTTTTCCATCCCGTGCTTGGTTTGGTCGTTTTTGGCTTTGTTTTTCGTCCTTTTCTTGAATATCCGTTTCCTGCACAATTCAAATGCAAAACATACAAATACAATGTATTTTTGGTACGTTTTTAGTCATTTAAGTCCGTTTGTTAAAAGAAAAAGGTAGTGTAATTAAGCATATACCAAAATCCCCCATACTAAGATATTGCCGTGTCCTCACGCAATGTTATGAAGTAAACACTCAAGAAACCAAGAATCTTAATCCCCCTCGACTAATTACCTCAAAAAGTAGCTAAGTGTTCGTCAAGGGGAACTAAAGAATCAATAGCTTCGACAAGTCCCATTTTCACCATTTTTTATATGTACACTAACTATCCCAAAAAATTTTGGATTTTCCTTTTTCTTTTCTTAACTACCTGTTTGACTTCCTTTATTATATCAACACTAGGATCATAGAATGAGAAGCGCCCATAGAATAATCCTAATGGATGTCCTGACGGATAAATTCATCGCCCCCGATTTTTCACTAGTCCCAAGCTAAGCGTAAAACTACAATAGAAACGAAATCACTGTTTAATTACAAGTAAAGATTGCTAACACTACATATAACTATGACTTGTCCAACTTTTTTTCTCCACAAATATTCAAATAGAGTGATTGTGCATAATTTTTAAGTAAATATAGATCGACAAATTTTAGAAAGTAGTAAGTTAATGTGCAAAACGATATTTCTGAAGAAATCTGAGGAAAAGACTAGATCACCCACCAACCAGCATATTCTCGATAGATCCCAGCCGAGTTCGACTTAGGTTATTAGGTTGAGACCCCACAGGAGAATGTTCGCAGTGTAATAGCGGGATACTCCACCCTTTTAGGCCGAATTTCTTAGATTTACCGCTAAATAAACAATACTACTCAAAGCACGCAAATATCAAAAATTTAATGATCTCATTGGTGTGATTATTCCATGTAACGACCTTTCTTCTCGGAACGTATAACAACCCAATAATTTTCATCAACCTATTTTACTATTATCACAATTGTACGGGGAAATTTTTCGCTTTATTACATTACTTGTATTGTCAATGTCTCAGTATGTCATAACTAAAGTAGATGAGCTCACGCAACCTATCTATGGCCATCCTGTCTTCATATATGTCAAGCAAACATCACAATATGTCAAGTCAATAATATCATATCCTTATTACAAAGTACATTATTCCTATAATGTACCATTCGCAACGTTATATCAAAACGGGCTTTAAACCATTATCGGATACCCTAAACCCTAATCTCATAGAAGGGATAACCCCTAAAGTGAATGCACAAGCTACTAAAGCATATTTACAAGTAATATGATATCTCATTTGAAAAATAAAATCTCTTTAATTCAAAGTACAAATCTCTAAAAGCTCAATGTACAAGTCATTCAAGCAAAGATCCCCTAATAAATCAGCCGTTTTTTACCTCCTTTAGTATTCTAATATCGTTCACCACCACTTAAGCAAGACACTACACTCATTCTACAATATATAAACCCTAATTATTCTATTCATAAACTTTCATACACATTTTTACACTCACAACCCTAATACAAAACTTAGAAACACTAACCGAGCTATAGATCCTACTACAATGACCTATATCTTGCTTTAATCCAATATAAACCCCAAAACCAACACACAAATGAAGTTTTGTAAAAACTTAATATTACAATCATTCAATCCTATTCAATCAATATTTCTTCATTCAACTTCATCATTTTACATTCACTCCTCACGTAAAACATATCGCTAGTGAAACCCTAATGTACCTAATTGGTACATTAAACCCGTTTACTTATTTAAACCATTATAATCCCAAATAACCAACAAAGGGCATATAAACTCATAAAATGATTTACAAATCAATATCTATCATTAAATAGGCAATGTGCAAGAACTCAAAGCTAGAAAACCTTAACGAATCCAAAAAACCCTAATTATGCCCTATAAATGATGATTGACCCCGATATTCCATATTTCAACCCATTTTAACTTAAACCAACGACCAAACTTCATTAATGATACTTTATATAAGCTCTACGATTTGTATTCCATCATTCTTAATCAAAACTATGCAAAATATAAGCCAAGAAAGTTAAGAAAACCCTAAACAAGCCCTAGTTGAACCCATACTCCCATTTCTTCAATTCTAATCCGTTTTAACCCAAACAAATTGCTAATCTTTGCTAATTACTTTAATCCCAGACCTTAACAACCTATTTCATCATTCCTTAATCATTTATAACACAATGTACCTTGTTAAAACATTTGAAGAACCCGTCGAACCCAAAATAGACCCGGTTTACTTCTATGACCATTTTGACCCCTCTAAATTGCTACCAAGTCCAAATAACCAATGTGAACCTCTTCTAGAATCATAGTAGCAGCTTATGCACCTACTTGGACCAAGCCTTGGTCAAATTTGAGAAGCACATGGCTTGCTTTTGTCCTACTTCAGCCGCGGCATACCCCAATCCCAAACACCTCACCAAAGCTACTTCCTAGCTTATACACCACATCTACTAGCTTCTCCACATCCCTACCTAGCTTGTACACATGTCCCATCTCAGATTTCAAGCATACCTTAAGCCTTAAGGGTCCTTTACCTATAAATAGGAGCCATAACACTTCATTTTTCTTCATCCCCCACTTCCTCCTCTATAACCCTTCATAGTAGCAAATCCTTGCTCAATATGAATTCTAATAGATCTTAAGAAGTCTCAAGTACAGAAAGGAAGCAAAAGAAACCAAGAAACGAAGCCCGGGAGTCGTTACTCTAGCCGTACGAAGCTGAAAGTCTCGATTCTGACCCGTTTCCACCATTTTTGCTCCTTGAAGCTCAAACCCAGGTTTCTTCTCTTAAATGTCTACAATCGCTCTACACCCTTATAAATGAAAGTTCAAATGATCCAAAAATACTCTTGTTACAGTTTCATAACTCAATTCATAGCTCCTTTACCATTTGTCAAAACCCCGTACACCCGAAACCCTAATTTCGCGTTTTTCTTAAAACTAAATGTTATAATGATTAAATATTGTTATAATCTATCCTAGCATGCTTAAATAATGTTAAAATAACCACTTTATTTATTAATGAAGGAATTTGAACTTAAAACCCGCGCGTTTACGTTTTGAAACCCTAATTTGACCCGTTTTACTTCCTAGCTTAACGAATCGTTAAATTAAACTTGTGTTATGTTAAAACTTCATATTTTAGTTTATTATAACTTATAAATGTCTAATGAAATGTTAAAAGAAGCTTGCATGGCAATTTGGACATATTTTGTAATTATAATCCATGCAAGGGGTATATATCGTAACTTTCGGAAACTTATAACAAAAAGGGCTGAATATGTCATTTTATCAAAGTTATAACTATAGGGGTCTATTATGTCACTTTTTAAACTCCAAGGTTTACTTGGTATATCAATAAAAGTTGAAGGACCAAAGTCGTAAAAATGCAAACCCTAGGGGTCTACTTGCAATTTTCCAAACCCTAGGGTCCCAAAATGAAACATTTTGAAAACAGTATAAATAAACTGTTCAAAACCTCTCAAAACATAACATTAATTTAACGCTTAAACGGCATAACATTTCAGAAATTGATTAAAACGCTTAAAACCGATTTATATCGTATCACAATAATAGGGAAGCTTATATTAAGGAGTTTCATCTTGGTATTACGTTCTGACTGAGTTGTGGTAGTTTACAATTAAAGTGCCCTAGCTCCTCAAACGTTACTGAAGACTTTTGAATTATGATGGCCCGAACGGTGATCAATAATTCTAAACCTCAATCAAACACATAACTCTAAACCAAAGTTCTAAAGTATCAATCTTCCAAAACTTGACATATTCTACTCAGGTTGTTGTGACGTGGCTATTTACAATCATTTACTATATCAACTCTATGGTTACAAGATTGTATAAATCGTCAGCTTTCTCACATTCCAGAATATTAATTTACATCAACCTACCTGGTGAGATTCATACCTCGCTTTACTCATTTTACATTTTTTTATAACCCGTCGAGGGGGATACATGCATGTTACACAACATTCTATTACATACTATTCATCGTATAACAATGAGAATTACTTTTAAAGACTTAGTGAGATCATAACCTCTGGCTTTACTCATTTTACATGTATGTATAACCGACGAGGGGATACATGCTTTGTTACAAACTCCCTTTACATACTCGTTTATCTATAACAATGTGATTACTTTTCAAAAGGCTTAATGAATTCATAGACCCCCCATAATTCTTATCTTTGAATACTTTAAAAACCTAGTGATAACCTAATATAAACCATGAATGCAAGTGTTTTCTAAATGTACTGCTATCCAGATAAATATGAATGCCTAAGAAGCTCCAGTGTCCATAATCCATATCATGAAATCATTAATTACTTGCATTAGCGAGTGAAACAGCGAATATAGTGAATATATCTATTGGGGGTGACGTCTTCTCCGTTTGTATACCCATGCTTGGGTTAGCCAAACGCCATAATATTTGTCCTAAGATGGGGAGTCACCTTGTCAAGTTTATCTTTCCACGGGATATCTTCCCAAACCAATATCACTACGGTGATTTCATTTTATGTATTGATGACATGAGCGTTAGTGCAATAATGTGGCCCAAAATCTGGCCCAAAGTAAAAAAAATAGCCAAAATTAGCTTGAAATCTAGCCCAAAGTAGAAAAAAATACAAAACGGTCCCTCAACTTTTAACTATTTACGATTTTCTTACCCAAAAAATCCCGTAAAAAAATTAACAAAACCGTCCCAAAAAAAGAAAATATTCGGGAAAAAATTAACCCGTCCCAACGCAAAATAAAATTTCCCGAATCATACAAAAAAATGAAATATCCGGGAAAAAATTAGCAAAAATACCTTAAAATCTGGCCCAAAGTAAAAAAAAATACAAAACGGACCCTCACCTTTTAACTATTTACGATTTTCTTACACAAAAATTCCCGTAAAAAAATTTACAAAACCGTCCCAAAAAAAGAAAATATTAGCCCGTCCCAACGCAAATTTTTTTCCCCGAATCATACCAAAAAAATAAAATATTAAAAATTAGCCCCGCCATAACGCATCGCCGAAAAAAAAACCCCCGAAATGTAAAAAAAAATTTATTCGGGAAAAAATTAGCCCAACCGCAACGCGTGGGTTCTTTTACTTGTTTTCAACATAACTACAAAAGACTGGGAGATTTAATTGCTTCATTTTTTATTTTATTTTCCACGTTCACATGAAATTTAGCTATTTTAATACAAGTTTCGTTGGTTAAGAGATTCAGAACTTAAATTACGGGCTGATATACTCTTGCTCGATGTCTTGCTCAAAGTAGTCATTTTACAATCGGGAACTGTCTACATTCTTTCTCTATATACTGTATAGGAGTGTTTACGGAGCGGTTCGGTTCAATTAGTTAGAAAATTTAAATTATCCATCACTGGTAGGGGTGTTCATCGGTTTGGTTTGGTTTCGGTTAAAACCAAGAAAACCAAATTAAAGTAAATCAACAAAAAAAAGTTAAAGAACCGAACGAAAAAAGAAAGCGAAGTAAGATTAATTTTCTTCGACAAAATTCCTAGCCTTCATAGCTTGAATATTCAATCTTCAAATATCCAAACACAGTTGCAACTTCACTCTTGCTTAATATATGTGAATTTATATGAATCCAGTAGGCAAACTCTTGTTCAATTGCTCATGAATATGCATCAATGTTTGATTTGAAAAGTGATTAGTTTAAAAGATATTTTAAAAAACTAGGATTGCTACTTAGGTTAATACGATAGAATATATATATATATATATAGTAGGGATCCAGTGAGAAGTAAATTAAAATAAAAAGTGGTGAGAAATGACTAAAACCACACATTTGGGATGCAACGACTTTCATTAGATGCATTTCTATTCATCTAGATGCACCATTTTAAGTTTCGAAAGTTAATTTGATGTGTAGATGGTGCAAATTGATTTTCATGATTTTGGCACATGTAGATGACAAAAAAAAGAGAAATCATGTAATGCATCTAATATACTATAACAACCCAAGAATTTTCATCAAATGCAAATCAAGAAGATCTTTAGGATGTCATCTACCGGATCAAAATCATCAAGCTATTTATAACTTTATCCTAGCCACGGGATGTGTGGTATAAATAAAAAACGCTTGTCAAATCTTGACTATGTACAGTAAGAAGGCAAGTTATTTATAAAGGCAATCCCGTTTCGTATCTTATTGTTTCCAACTTATCATCATTTCCACCATTTGCATCATTATCTCCGTCTTTATCTCTAAGTGCTTAAAAATTCAAAAATAAGCATTTCTCTTTAAGCATTTTAAGCATCACATTCTCTTTTATAACTTAGGATATCATTCTTATTACGTGTTATCTTTTGTTGATAGAATGCCTCCCAAAAGGACGTCAACATCCGAAACACCAGCCATAACTTTGGATGCCATCCGGCAACTGACTGCTGATTTTACTGCAGCCCTGGAAGCACAGACTGCTGCCATGGCAAGTGCTAGTAATCTTACTGGAACTCCTGCAGTGAAAACGGGAAACTACAAAGAGTTTATCAGCTGTCAACCTTTCTGCTTTAATGGTACGGAAGGAGCAGTAGGCCTTATTCGCTGGTTTGAACGAACCGAATCAGTATTCTCTCGAAGCAGATGTGCTGAGGAAAATAAAGTAACATTTGCTACTGGTACTTTAACTGACGATGCCTTATCCTGGTGGAATGCATATGCCCAACCTATGGGAATAGAGCAAGCTAATCAAACCACCTGGACTGAGTTAAAAAGGCTTCTGACGAATAAGTATTGTCCCCGGACTAAGATCAGAAAAATGGAAGAAGAACTTTACAACTTAAGAGTAAAGGGAAGTGATCTCAAGCCCTATGTTAGAAGATTCCAAGAACTGACAACTTTGTGTCCAAATATGGTGCCAAGTAATGAGAAACTCTTGGAAGCTTTTATCGGAGGTCTACCTCGAAGCATTGAAGGAAACGTTACTGCCTCGAAACCTCAAACTTTGGAGGAAGCCATCAACATATCCCAGAGGTTAATGGATCAGATAATAAAACGCGATTCTATGCAAGAAACCAATGATCATAAATGAAAATTAGAAGATAAGAGAAACACCATCGACAACAACAACAACTACCCCAAATACCACAACAATAATAACCACTTCAACAATCGCAAAAATGACAACTACCAAAATAACCACATACATCACAACCATAATGGGATAAACTAACCACCACCAAGCAGAATAAAAGACAAGAACCTTTAGGACTTATCCTCCCAAAAGTAACAATTGAAACCTTCCTTTGTGTACAAAAGCACCCTGCATCTACACATGAGATTGCACTGTCCAAGTGCGAACTTGCAACAAAGTGGGTCCATCTGACCAGAAACTTGCAGAGGACAAAAGATCAACCGCTAAAAAAACAAACTCTTGAGGATTTCAACTCTCATCAGAATCTTCTTCAATCTAAAAACCCCAATCATCAATCCTCGTCGTCTGTTACTTTTATTCTACTACAAGATACTTAGCATAAGTATCAACTCTTTTTCATATGTAAAGTTCGTATGTAAAGTTATCCATGAAATAATAAAGTGATGATTCCATTACATCTTGTTATCTGATGATATCAAAACTCGACATCGTTTGTCAAATTCTACTATTTCTATTATGTTCAAACTCTAAATACTCTCCTCATACCTTTGCAACATAAATTTTCGATTATATAGGCGTCAATACAATCAACATCTGAATATTATCTAACAATTCATTTTCTACACATTACCATATTGTGTTTTTATGCTTAGGTAAGACGATTTATGATCATCTTATTGAAATGAATTAGGTCACTTCTTCATTTGAATAAGGAAATTATAAATCTCTGAACTATGAATTTATAAATTCTCAGTTACAAGGAGTTGAACGCTTCTTTTTGTAAGTGACTAATTATAAATAAGTAGGCTTAAGTATATAACATATGTACAAACAAGTTTCTTTCAATCCGTTTGTATAAATAATCCCTTAAACATTATCATTATTACCTTCATCATCTGTTCATTTCAAAAATCTGTATCTCACATGATTAGAAACACTCTCAAATTCATAATCATTCCTTAACATCACTCATTCCATGATCTTCGTATACTAAAATTCTCTATTATATTCTACAACGTAATAACAAGGAAACACACAAGAATCTATGCAATGTCAAATGATGTTGACTTTTAAAGGTTAATGAATAATGATTCCTTACGATCTGAGTAGCGCAACGTATTTCATCCACCCAGATTCTACTAGAATCTAGAGAAATTCTATTGACTGTCACCAAGAGGTATGATCTTGAAAATAAGTAGACGTCTGAAAGGAGGTAATTATAATTATGGTGTACAACATAATTATAAATGCATCACACACGTGAACTTGTGACCTTGATTAACCTAAATTCATACCCAGTACCTATCTCTAAACAATACCACTATAACTTTCAATTAAATCTCGGGACGAGATTTCTGTAAGGGGTGGAGACTATAACAACCCAAGAATTTTCATCAAATGCAAAACCTATTTTACTATTATCACAATTGTACGGGGAAATTTTTCGCTTTATTACATTACTTATATATCTCAGTATGTCATAACTAAAGTAGACGAGCTCACGCAACCTATCTATGACCATCCTATCTTCATATATGTCAAGCAAACATCATAACATGTCAAGTCAATATCATCATATCCCTTTTACAAGGTACATTATTCCTATAATGTACTATTCGCAACGTTATATCTAAACGGGCTTTAAACCGTTATCGTATACCTCTAAACCCTAATTCCATAAAAGATTAATATATAAAGTGAATGTACAAGCTACTAAAGCATATGTACAAGTATCATAACATCTCATATGAATATACATTCTATCCAAAGAAAGGTACAAGTCCTTAAAAGCTCAATATACAAGTCATTAAGCATGATCTCTAAAATAGCCATTTTACCTCCGTTTTCATTCCAATTTCTTCACCACAACTTGTGTACAAGCTACTATACTCATTCTACAATGTGTAAACCCTAATTATTATATTCATAAGCCTTCACACACATATCTACACTCAAAACCCTAATTCAAAAGTCAGAAACCCTAACCCGAGCTAAATACTACACAATGACCCGTTTCTTCATTTTAATCCATTTTAAACCTTAACCAACACTCAAATAAGTTGCACTAACTTATTTTACAATCATATCAATCCTAATCAATCATTATTTCATCATTACTTCATCATCTTATTTCATTTGTACGTAAAACGAATCCGAGAAACCCTAAATGTACCTAATTGTGCACTAAATGTAACTTTGACCCGTTTACTCATTTTCTGACCATCTCATTCTCAAGAAAGCAACCAAGAGTCATTGTAAACCCATAAAATGAGTTTACAAACCTTTATCCATCATTATCCATCCTTGCTTCAACAATGTACGAGAATTACAAAGCTAGAAAACCCTAAAAGCCTTATATGAACCCTAATTCCAAGCTACGGCTTATTCTTTCAATTTCAACACATCTTAACTAAAACCAACGATCAAACTTCATTGATAATACTTTATTTAAGCCCTAGGATCTGTATTCCATTATTCCTAATCAAAAGTAAACAAAATATAAACCAAGAAAGTCAAGAAAACCCTAAACGTGCCCTAATCAAACCCGTGACCTCATTTCTTCAATTCTAATCCGTTTTAACCCAAACCAATTGCTAATCTTTGCTAATCCTTCCTATATCAGACCTTGGCTACATATATTAACTATCCTTAATCATTTATACATGAACCATTTCAAACCATTCCAGGTGCAAATAACTTCCATGAACCCCTTCTAGAAACCCTTAAGTAGCTTACCCACCTGCTCTTACCTTTCCATGTCCAAAATTGAAGACACGTGATGGCCTTGTTGTCCATCTTCTAGCCGTGACACCCAAACACCCCAAAAACACTTCCACCACTTCAATCTACTATCCTAGACCCGCATACTCACACCATAGCTTTAACACATCACCTACTAGACCCTCAACACGTCTATGAACAGATCCTAAGTGTTCCTTAACTCCTTTGCCTTCAAACTACTATAAATAGGAACATAAATCATTTATTTTTCTTCGTCCCCCACTTCCTCCTCTATAACCCTTCATAGAAGCATTCCTTTGCTCTAATAGATCCTAAGTGATCTTAAGAAGTCTCAAGTACAGAAAGAAAGCAAAAGAAACCAAGAAACGAAGCCAATGATAGCAGATCTCCTTTTTCTAAAAGATCCTAATAGGTCTTAATAAGTCTCAAGTATAGAAAGGAAGCAAAAGAAACCAAGAAACGAAGCCCTAGAGTCGTTATTCTAGGTGTATAAAGCTAAAAGTCCCGATTCTGACTCGTTTCTAAGCTATAAGCTCAAAACCAGGTTCGCTAAGCTTATATTATTTATTCATATCCTCATAATGTTCATATGATCTTGCTAAAATCATAATATAAAGCTTTGAAACTCCAAAAACTTATGTGTTATGCCTTTTTTATCACAATATCGTACCACCCGAAAAAACCCGAATTTCATGTTTTTTACTTTAATCTATGAGATAACCTTGTAAGACTATTGTTATATTTTATCTAATAAGCTTATATAATATGTTAAAATAAGTGCTTTGGATATAGTCTATGAATAATGAATTTAATCTTTATAACCGGACGGACTGTTTTATTTTAAAACCCTAATTTTAAACCGTTTACTTCCTAGCTTATTGAATCATTTTTTATTTTAAACTTGTGTTATGTTAAAACTTCATATTTTTAGAGATATTATAAACTTATAATATGTCTATTGAATGTTAAAAACGTTGCATGGCAATTTGGACTTGTTTTGTAATTATAATCCATGCAATGGGAGGGTAGTTATCGTATTTTTAGATAACTTATAACTAAAAGGATCTAAAAGGGGTCTTATTATCAAGTTAAAAACTATAGGGGTCTATTTTTATGTCACTTTTTCAATGTTAAGGTTTATTTGGGCATATTATTTCAAAGTTGAAGGACAAAGTCGTAAAATGCAAACCTTGGGTCTACTTGGCTATTTTTCCAATCCCCAGGGTCTATAATGTAAAACATTTGCTTAAAGTATAAAAAAACTCATTCTAAACATTTAACGGACATAACTTTATTTACGCTTGAAATGTCTTAACATTTCCAGAGATTGAATAAAAATGCTTTAAATTCGATCATCGGATGATATATTTGTACCACAATTCTCAGGGAGCTTCTATTAAGTGGGTTCATCTTGTTATTACGTTTCTGAACTGAGGTGTTGGGTTTACGATTTTAAAGTGCCCTAGATCCTCTAACGTTTACTGAATGACTTCTGATTTATGTGGCAGCACCGAACGGTGATACAATAATTCAAAATCTTCAATCTAACCTCATAAATCTTAATACAAATGTTCTAAATAACATCTTCCTTACACTTGACATATTCTCGTCAGGTTGTGTGGTGTGGTTGTCTATTATCATTTCTTTTATATCATCATTCCGTGTTTAAGATCTGTGATAAGGTCTGTCAGCTTTCATTTCAGAATAATTACTACATCTACCTATACAGGAAAAGTTCATAACCTCGCCCTTTTTCATGTAAGTTTTATATACACGCTGAGGGGAGGGGGATACATCGTATGATTATATACAAATCTTTTACATACTCGTTTATTCTTATAACTTGTGTTTTACTTTCCAAAGACTTATACTATGCTTAAACCATGTATACAAGTGTCTTTACAAAGTTATTGCTTATATGATATTCCATTTTCACTAATGTCTAAGTTACTTTTGCTAAAAGTCATCATTATCATGGTCCATTATTCTCTTTTGGGTGAAATAAAAATATTGTGACTTGATCTATCGGGATTGAGACAGTCCTGTTTTGTGTTAGCGGATAGAGTAACCAAACACAGCTATATTTGAATCTTCATAGGTTATGGTTAGTCTACATCGTGGGCATTATCTATTTATATATAAAAATATTATGATATTTATATATATATTATTTATATATATTCTTATATATATTTATATATATTAATATATATTTTATCGTTTTGGGCTATTATTTTACTTTATACACTAGTTTGTTTGAGTTGCCATGAGCGTAGACCAGACCATAGACACAAACAGACCAATTTAGCAATAATGGGTTAAATACATTGTTACTATGATATTTGTATTCGTTGAATTATTACTAATAATGGTGTATAATTACAATAATCATTTTACATTAAATAATTGTGTTTAAACAATTATTACACTATAACTTGTATTCAAACTGTTTATATTAAACCTATGAATTTCACCTCAACCTTTGTGTTGACTTTTTAGCATGTTTATCTCAAGGTTAATTGAGCAAAGTTTGCGGCCATGGGAGTGGCATGGAACTCAAAGATGGTTGACTGTTATCATTCAAAATTTGATGTTTTAGATTTTGGGACTGAACAAATTATTGGAGACTTGAATTCAGCACCTCAAACAAGAAGAATGACAAGGAATTTGGAGGAACATGGGTTTCTTAGCACTACTCTTGAACAAAGAATAAACCATAAAGACTTTCAAAATTGCTTGTTTGCTTGCTTTTTATCACAAGAAGAACCCAAAAAGGTAATTCATGCATTAAATGATCCAAGCTAGATAGAAGCTATGCAAGATGAGCTACTGCAATTCAAATTACAAAAGGTTTGGACCCTGGTGGATTTACCAAATGGAAAAAGGGCCATTGGGACTAAATGGGTTTACAGGAACAAGAAGGATGAAAGAGGTATTGTGATTAAGGATAAAGCAAGATTGGTTGCACAAGGATACACACAAGAAGAAGGAATAAACTATGATGAGGTTTTTGCTCCTGTTGCCAGAATTGAAGCAATTAGGCTATTCTTAGCCTATGCCTCATTTAAAGACTTTGTGGTGTACCAGATGGATGTCAAAAGTGCTTTTCTTTATGGAAAGATTGAAGAGGAAGTCTATGTTTGTCAACCACCAGGATTTGAAGATCCAGACTTCCCTAATAGAGTATACAAAGTATAAAAGGCACTTTATGGATTGCATCAAGCTCTCAGAGCTTGGTATGAAACCTTGTCAACTTATTTGTTGGACAATGGATTTCAGAGAGGAAAGATAAACAAGACTTTGTTTATCAGAAGGGTCAAAAGTGATATTCTGTTAGTTCAAGTGTATGTGGATGAAATCATTTTTGGTTCTATGCATAGAGTTTGAGAAGATGATGCATAAGAAGTTTCAAATGAGCTCTATGGGTGAACTCACATTCTTCCTAGGACTGCAAGTGAAGCATAAGGAAGATGGGATTTTTATCAGTCAAGACAAGTATGTGACTAAGATTTTGAAGAAATTTAGTTTTATTGATGTCAAGACAGCAAGCACACCTATGGAAACACAAAAGCCTTTGCTCAAAGATGCAGATGGTGAAGATGTAGATGAACACTTA